>BQMB01000423.1:852500-965450 GCA_027943415.1 Closterium sp. NIES-67 | reverse complement strand
TTCCGCCAGACATCATGCACATGATTGAACAGGGCTTCTGGCTCCATGCGATGCGGTGCTTGGCTGCCAAGCTGACGAGGAAGGAGCGGAAGATCTTGCTTGAGTACGTAGTGCCCGGTTGCTCTCTCTTGCCCCAAACACGCTTGGCCATGGAGGCTCTCTTCCACCCAGACCACTCATCCATGCCCACCCGCTTTCTCACACTCATGGCAGGCGTTTCAACGCTCTGAAGGCTGTGACGCCGTCATTCCTGCTCAGGCTCCCAGGGGCGTGGATGTACTTCACTACGACGGCGGGTTTCGCAGCATCAGAGCACCGTGCTATGATGCAGGTGCTCCCGCTGATTCTGTATCTTCCGGGCCGCGACGACATCTACAAGGCGGTCCTGGCGATAACGAGTTGGTACAAGCAGTTCATACGTGCGGAGTACCACACCGACTCCAGCCTCAAGAAGATGGACGAGTCCGCCACAGAGTGAGTCGGCTCACGCACTGGGACATTTTGGTTCCACTGTATATCGTCCCCACCCCGTGCACTAGTCATCTGATCCTTCCCTATTACAATGGTCCCCTGCTTTTACATCCCCTGGTCCCTCCTTCCATCCCCCGCTCCATCCTTCCATCCCCTGGTCCTCCTTCCATCCACCGCTCCCTCCTTCCATCCCCTGGTCATTTATTCAGGCGGGGTCTGCCCATCCCGTTCTGCTCCCTCCTTACTCTTCTACTCTGCCCATCCCGTTCTGCTCCCTTCCTACTCTTCTACTCTGCCCATCCCGTTCTGCTCCCTCCTTAATCTCGTGGTCCTTCATTCAGGCGGGATCTGCCTTCTCCGTTCTGCTCCATTCCTTCACCCCCATGGTCCCCCTGAAACCCTTTCTCTACTCCTAATTCCCTTGGTACATTGCCCATCCCCCCAGACCCGCCGTCCACCACAGGTAACGTATGTAACCAGGGTCTGCCCTACTCGTTCCGGTCCCTCCCTTACATCCTCTGGTCCCGTCGTTCCCCCACTGTTCCTTCTTTCGAATAAGGTATACCCTTAACACTCTAATCCCTACCTTCGCTCCCTTGATCCCTCTATCCTCCCCTGGTCTACAGGTCAATAAGGGTCTGTTCATCCGGTGCGTCCGTTCACTCCCTAATTCCCTACTTCCTCCCTGGTCTTCCACACAACCAGGGTCTGCCCTTCCCGTGCTAGCTCACCATATAACATCCCCTGGTTGGACGGCCAGCCAGGAGGATGATTCCCTCATGAAATTCACTTCAACCCTGGGTGGGAATTTCTCCACTACCTCGTCTCTACCTCTGTCCAGAACCTGGTTCCCTTCCCCCACCCTAAACCCTTTAGAGTTTCTCTTCCTTGCACCCCGTGTCAGTCACCTCTTTTGAAGCGTTTGTGCAACCTTTTCCCCTCTGCACGTCTCACACTATCCATCCGTGCACGCTCCCTAGTAGGATGGTGGCTTTACTAGAGGTGGCATTTGACAACCAGAAGTCGAAGTGGCACATCGTGAAGATACATGGCGTCAGCCACGTCACCTCCTTATCACGGCACGCGGCGTCCCCCAGGAGTACTCATCGAACTGCTACGAGCACGGACACAAAACAACAGTGAAGAGGCCATCTCGCGGGTCAAACTGGAAGAATGTGGGGGAGCGCATCGTCAAGAAGCACATCCAACACGCTGTGGTGCGTCAGCTAACCCGCGAGGTCGGGGGCGACGCGTCGTACGAGACGGCCATGAAGCAGGTATGGAGCGGTTTGATGGGTGGCCAAAGGGGTGGAGGGATTCGAACTCATGCGTTTCCAGGTACCCTAGCTGCCCTATTCCCATATTTCTCCAAGTGTATAGACGGACCTACCCCTTAGCCAACCCCGTAACAACCTCGTGCCTAACACGCCACTGCCGCTTCCATCCTCCAAATGCCATACACGGCACAGGCATCCCTGAGGAACCAGCGTGTCCTCACCAAGACCCACAAGAAGATGGAAGCGGGGACACACGGGATCCTGTCTTCCGCAATTACATGAGGACCGCGGGGGTGCTGGCGATGCACGAACTGGAGGAGCGCCTTCGCCTCGCCAGATTAAGACGCGGACAATCTTTGTACGTTAACTAGACCCTGAGGCATGGGTTTGGGGATTGGGATGGAACGTGAGGGCGGGGCAGGGAGTGGCAGGGTGACTGGGCACCTTATGGCAGGGAGGAGATGGCCGTGAGTGGGAGGGAGTGGTATGGCTTGGAAGGTCAAGGGACGGAATGGACAGTGATGGGAGGGAATGTATGGGCATGGCATGGAATGGGAGGGTATGGACAGGGACGGGAGGGAATGGATTGGGAAGGCATGGAATGGGAGGGTATGGACAGCGATGGGAGGGAATGGATGGGGATGGCATGGAATGGGAGGGTATGAACAGCGATGGGAGGGAATGGACGGGGATGGCATGGCCTGGGAGGGTATCCCAGGGATGGGAGGGAATGGATGGGGATGGCATGGAATGGGAGACTGCATTGACTACTTGGCTACCTCAGCTCTTAGGGTCCCATTTAATAAATGGGCATGGCATGGAATGGGAGGGTATGGACAGAGATGGGAGGGAATGGGAGGCCATGGACGGGGATGGGAGGAAATAGGAGGGAATGCACGGGGATGGGAGGGAATTGGAGGGAACGGGGTAGGAAGGAATCACTGAGAATGGGAGTGGGAGTGGGAGGGAAAGGGCCGCGAACAGCAAGCTCTCGCAGGATTTGGAGAGAGAGTCAGGGAATAGCAAGGAATGAGTCAAGTGGGACGGGGAGGGGGCCTTGGGAGCGCGGTACCAGTGGGATTGGTGGGGTTTTGGCCAGTGAATGGCATGGAATGGCAGCAATTTGGTGGGACCGGGCTCTCTTTTTTCCACACCCTAAACCCTACCGTGGCCCCTCTGTCCACGTCTCCCCTCTATCCCCTCCTGAGCTCAATCCGTCTAATCATACAATATGACTATCATGTGCCATGGTACCATGCCTCCTTGCCAAGCGCTGCCCTCCCATCTACGATAATTCAAGGCACACTCGTGCCCCCTCTCTACACCCACCCGCCTTCCCTGAACTCCCCCTATTGCCCCCTACCCTAAACCCAGGTCCACACAGCCATGGCCATCCCCCCCATGACAGCATGGAGTGGACCTCAAAGGGCCAGTTCGTGAAGGCGAGCCCTCACGAGCGCCTCTTCTCTGACGTCTCGATCAGGCCTGGCGGCGGCGTGGGGAGCCGTGGTATGGTCGTGTCCTGGTGCTTTTCCATTACCAGGATGGGGAGGTGGAGAAGCGCGGGGGCGTTCATCCAGTACTACACCGAGGCGCAGAAGCCTTGCCCCATCACCGGTGCAAGCGCCTGACGCCAACCTTGGGCATCGACAACTATGCCGTTGTGGACGTGGACAGCATCCTGAGCCTTGCACATGTGGTTCCGTGCTGCACGGACCCGAAGTACCGGCTCGTTAACCGGTTTCTTTTCTGAACCACCGGTTGCGCTCTTATTTATGCATGACTTTGTTTAAATTGACCTTGTCTTAGAGGTTGACAATTGAGTGACTCGTACTGAGCATGATACTTTTAGTTTGCAGCGACAACCATTCACAGTGCTCGCAGCAGGTGATGACCCCACTAATAATATAGCAACAAACCCTATCATTTCTATTTCCCACACATGATATATTCCATACATAAACAATTACGTTCGAACATAACAAAAAAAACACAGGAGTGTACTACGATTGGACAGACGCTTATCGCGTTGAAATCATAGGGTTTAGAAATCGTAGCTTTTGCAAAACATACATTTTACATTTACACCCTGCCAAATGCTACGCGAACGTTCTGCGAATGGTATTTGAATGTTCTGCAGATAGTCGGCATCCTCGCTCCACCTCGAATGGTTTTTAGATTGCCACTTTTTTGCGATGACGTATTGCTGCTCCCCAAACTCTTCCCTTCACCAACCTGCAGTGCAATTCCTGATGGATTGCCAGACCGCATGGAATCGGACCTTCCCTGGGTGGAGTGACTACAATCCTGACTGCAGCGATGCTGACGGCATCACATGCGACTGGAGCGGGATGATCGTGGAAATGTGAGATTTTTGCATCTACAGCCAGAATGACTGCAGTGCGCCCATGCAGGGGGTGAAGTCCCCTGGAGTGCGCATAGGGAAGTGCCCACGGTGCAGAGTTTGAGAGATTTACCAACGGAAGCTCCCGAGTGCGGCATGCAGGGAGGGAGCCCAGATGCGCACATGCGAAAGGGGGAATTCCCCACAGTGTGGCCATACCGTAGGACGACTGGTACGAGCAGTCATGTTCTCCAGTATTCATGCGGCGGTGTGCCAGTGTGCACCAGCATCTCATGCGATGCACTGCGGCAAGACTCTGTGTGACCGATTGTGTGATCTTTGTGCTGACTATGGCCGATGGTAAACCGCGTGATTGCATGGATGCAGGTCCATTGAGTCCCAGGATCTGCGTGGGCCCATCCCAAGGTCCATCAGCAACCTCATGAAGCTAACTTACCTGTACGTACTCTGCTCTTTGAACAGCCTACTTGGATTTGGTGGGACGACACAGGTGCGGGGTCAGGAGGAGCAGTGTAGATGAGCGCAAGGTTTAGGGACTGATGATGAGAGGGCAGCGAGGCATCCATCCGCTCCCCCTTCCTTCCACCACTGTTTGTTGTATCCAGGTGCATCGCAAAAAGTGTCACGTTCGCAAAACGTTTACGCCATTTTGGGCGATGCACAAAGTTGGAGATCATCCGCAAAGTGTTCGCCAAGTATTTGTTAATCGTTTCGATTCATGTGAACGGTTTGCGAGTGTTGCGCGGTTGAGATGTTTTGCGGATGCATTGTTGTGGAAAGGTTACAAAATACTGCATTGTTGTATTTGCGTAACTTAAAGGCTCATTAAAGTGTTAATTTTCACCATGGTTATTGTATAGAAATGGTGAAATGGTTTTTGCACTGCATTGTCTGTCTTTCACAGTGCAGCAGCAATTGATGGCACGGAGTCTAGCATGCTCGTGCAAAATCGTTGGAAGTGCGATTGTTAGCACATACTTATGGTAGTCGTAATGAATGTAATTTATAAAGGGTGGCAGGGGACACGTGCATGTCGAGTCAGAAGAGAAAACGGTTAACAAGCCGGTACTCAGGCTCTGTGCAGCTTGGGACTACATGGGCAAGGCTTAGGATGCAATCCATGTCAATGACAGCGTAGTTGTCGATGCCCGTCGTTGGGCTCAGGCGCTTGCACCCGGTGTCCGGGCATGGCCGCGGGTGCTCGGTGTAGTACTGAATGTAGGCGGCACGACCCTCCACACCTGCATCGTCAAGGTAGTGGAACAGCACGAGGGCCCGGCCGTACCACGGTGGGCCGACTCCATCTGCGGGCTTGATAGAGACGTCAGAGAAGAGCCACTCATGCGGGGTCGCCTTCACAAACTGTCCCTTGGCCGTCCACTCCATGCGGTCGTGGGGGGGGATGGCCATGGCCGTGTGCACCTGCATGCACTCGGGTAAGAGTGGCATGGACGGGCGGAACAGCAAGGCGGGATTAGGGAGTGGAGGTTGGGGGGACATGCGGTGAAGGGTTTCAGCGGAAATGAGGGTAATGCACATGCGATGCGGGTGTTGGGAGGGAGGGGTGGGGTGGGGATGAGATAAAGCAATACGCGAAAGGGTTTCGGTCAGGGTCGAGACCGGCATAGTTCTTAACTAGACGGGTTAAGAGGGCACACTTCATGGAATCATGAACACCAGCACCTCCCACAAGTGTGGCTTGCAAGTTCATAGGAGCGTTGAGGAGGCAGATGGGGAGTTGGGATGGTTAAGCACTTACCCAGACAGTGCGCGTCGTGATTTTGGCGAGGTCCATCTTGTTTGCCATTTCTCGCATCGCCTCCACGCCAGCAGTACGTATGTAGGACAAGAAAACGGTGTCCAGCTGGTCCCCCACCACCATGCGCCTGCAAGTCTTCGTCATGACCCTCTTGCCAAGGAGGGCCGCCTGTGGGGGACGGTGTCGGGTACACGGGGTGGTTAGTGCGTTTGGGAGGGTCGGGGTGGGTTAAGGGACAACCTGAAGGGGAAGGGGAGGATGGGAGTGGGGAAGGGGGAATCCTATGAGGTGATAAGGCAGACAAGAGATGTGTAGGGTGAATGTATAGAAGAAGGATGGCTGGTGGGAGAGTGGAGGGCTGATTTCCAAGATCGGGGATAAAAGTATGGGGATGAGGGAGTGTGCTGTCAGGGAGTGGGGAAGGGTGATGCCAGGGAGGGGTAACAGCAGTGGGGGGTGGGTGAAACACAAGGGGGTGGAGGGCGGATGGGGTTGGGGGAGGGTGAAATCAAGGACGGCGAGAGGCAGATGTGAGAGGGGAACACCTACTGAATACAAGGTCGACAGCCCAAAGGTGGGGTGGAGGAGTGGGGGCGGAAGGGAGGGGGGGAGGGAGGGAAGGGAAGGGAAGGGGGGGAAAATGGGGGTACGGGAGAAGGGGGCATACCTGCTTCATTGCCGTCTCATAGGTGGCGTCGCCTCCCACCTCTCTCGTCAGTTGCCGCACGACCGCATGCTGAATGTGCTTCTTCACAATCCTCTGGTCGACATTCTTCCAGTTCGAGCCCCGGGAGGGCCGCTTGACAGTGGTCTTGTGGGCGTGCTCGTAGGAGTTGCTGGAGTACTCGTGGGGGAGCCCACGTGCCTTGATCGTCTCGGAGAGGTGGCAGATGTCATGGATCTTGACAATCCCCCACCCCGACTTCTGGTTTTCGAATGCCGTGCCTAGGGAGTCGACCATGCTATGCGGTGCAGACGGGCAGATAATGGGTCATGGGGGATTGGGGGTGGGGGAAGTTGGGGGTGGGTGGGCGGGTTTGGAGGAGGTGTGATACTCATAAAGGTGCACAACAAAGGCACGGCAGGGGGGGCTTCCGCGGATGTAAGGGGGGACCAAGCTTCGAGGGAGTGGGGAGTGGGTGCAGGTAAGCAAGGTGAACGTACTCCTTGCCGTCGCTCGTCAGCTTCACTAGCGACTCGTCGGTGTGGTACTCCGCACGGATGTGCTCCTTGTACCATGTCACCATGCGCACGACCGCCTCCCGCTGTGGCTCCCGCTTGTCGAGGATGAGGATGAGGGGGAGCACTTGCATCACTGCACGGTGCTCAGACGCCGCGAACCCGGCGGTCGTGGAAAAGTACATCCACCCGCCGGGCAGTCGCAGAAGGAAGGACGGCGTCACTGCCTTGATAGCGGAGTATCGGCTGGGGGGGGGGGGTGGGGAGCACAAGGAAAGTTTGGGGGGAGGGCGAAAGACAAGGGAGGCAGGGGACATGTGGAAGGACGTCACGGACTACAAGGACC
The DNA here is from genome assembly GCA_027943415.1 of Closterium sp. NIES-67. Classification (NCBI taxonomy): domain Eukaryota; kingdom Viridiplantae; phylum Streptophyta; class Zygnematophyceae; order Desmidiales; family Closteriaceae; genus Closterium; species Closterium sp. NIES-67. Next base: position 958,053 of record BQMB01000423.1, on the reverse strand, counting down.
AGTATGAGTTGGAGAAAATAAAAGGCAACACACAGCGGGTGAAGCAGCAGCTCACTTGAGCAGGATGCCGCGCTCCGATGGAGTGAGCTTAGCGACCAGGCACTTCATGGCATGCAGCCACCACCCTTGCTCTATCATGTGCATGATGCATGGAGGGAGTGCTAGGTAGATGTTCCCCCACAGCGTCGTGGAGAACTCCCACTCCCACAACGCGCACTGGGGATTACCCATGAGGCGGGCACACGTGGCGGGTCGGGATTAGGGTTAGTTTGGGGTGGGTGGAGGGGTGGGGACGCGTTGGCATAGCCCGTGGGGAAAGGGAGAGGGGGGGGGGGGAGAAGGGCGGGACATGAGAGGACGGTCCTGGGTTAAGGGGGGGTGCATGAACAAACGGGACAGCAGAGTCCGATGGACACGGCTTTGGGTCTGGGAAAAGATACGTGGCGGCTGAGAGCAAGGACAGGGGGGGGAAAGGTGGGAGAGCGAGCACGCGAGAAGGGCCGTGTGTGCGGTAGATGAGAGAGGAGGGACACGGAGTAGGGCAGAGGCAACGAGGGTGGGGATGTGTCAAAGGGAGTCGTGGCCACAGCGGGGGGGCGGACATCGGCGGTTAACGGGGGGAGAGGGAAAGGGGGGGCGGGGGTGGGGCCTTGTGGTGCATCGCAAATCGAAGAAACACGTTAGCCAGCAAGTTGTAACTTCTCTGAAATATTCCAGTAAACACGAGAGGTACAACATGCAGACGCTATGGCTTCGTTCGCACAGGACATCGTGCAGAGCAACCATTGGATTCTCGCCAAACAGAGGATCTTTCACTGGATCCCCCCTGCACCATCACCGGGCAAACAGGGAGGCGGACCCGAGAAGGCCAATCACGGAGGTACTCTACCGGCGGCTGCCCCAGTGCCGGCCATGGCACACGCAAGTCCCTCTCGGTGAACGGTGGACGGAACAACATGTAGCAGTTGGGCCAGGGGAAATCCAGGGGATGCGCTGGGTGGGATAGATAGTACCACCGGCGACACACGGCCTGCTGACGCACGAATGGTTTGAGGTCGGGCTTGATGTCTGGCCAATCCCGGCCGTTCTCCCAAAGACCAGTCCGAAGAATTTCGAAGATTTTAAGCCACACATCGTCAGGTAGGTAGGGAAGCTCGCGGGATGGTCCACGCCTGCCATCGTCTGCCATGGTTCAGCGCACAACTATTGGCAAAAGCACGGATGCGACGTACCGCTAGTGCCTTGCGCTGGAGAGTGAGTTGTCGAGAAGGGACGGCAAGGGTACGGGGACTTGCATGGGCAGCGCGGGCTCACTAATCGGCGAGTACGCGAGTGGCCGTGATGGGGGGCGTTTGCCGTTACAGTGTGCGACTGGCAAATCAACATGCGGTGCACCTCGGCGGTACGCTGTACCGCGCGCGCAAGGGAATCGACACCGATAATGGAACAATGTTCAAATGGAATGCCGTAGAACGAGCAACGTTGATCCAGATGCAATGATTAAAAGACACTAACCCGTCCAGCGGGCTAAGGGCAATACGCGGCCGCGAATTGACAAGAGACAGTGACCCGTCGATCGGGCTGGGGGAAATATGCGGCGTGGATGCAGGACAAGATGTTGACGTTAGATGTGACAATCTTAGAACGCTTCGCTAAGTGTTCAAAAAACAATTCCGCAAACGCTTCGCGAAATGTATGAAAAACCTTTCCGCAAACACTTTGCGAACGTTTCAAATGCGTTACGAGTTCCATAACGTTCCGATCACCAACACCCCCCATCTCCCGCGAAAGAGGCAGAACCAGAACCCTCCCACTTACTGGCACGGCGTGCGTCGAGTACTTCGACTTGAGGGCAGCCAGGGCGCTTGGCGTCTCCACCCGCTCTGAGCGTTTGAGAAGCCTGTACACCGCCTTCTGGCCCTTGACGGTACGATTCAGAGTTGTCGAGAAGATTTGCTTCAGGTTGTTCTGCTCCACTAGACACATGGAGCATGGACGGAACGACTGGCACTGCATGGTGCACGAGACCTTGGAGGACTCGGGGTGGTCAGTGACGTAGGCGTACAGCACCGGAAACCCCATCGCGTGGTTTCCCGCGTGATCCTCTAACAGCAGCCCGCCACTGAGGGAAGTTCCAGTAGGATGGGGGGTGGGGGGGAAGGTGAGGAAGAGGGAGGGGGGGTGGTGGGCTGAGAGAGTGAGGATCGATGGCGCCTGGATGCGGATGCGTCGTGATACCGGCACAGGAGAGGGTAAGGGTGGGGTGTAGTGGCAACCGCGGGAAGAACCGCAACGCAGTGATGGCTCACCCACTAAGCTTGGACTTTTCGATTATGGGGCTTGCCAGGACAGCAAGGCCGGCCTGGAATGCCTTGCACTTCTCCTCAGGCGACAAGTCGGCGGGGATGGTTGGGAAGTTACCGAGCATCTCGGTGCCGTCCTCGCCCCACCGAGCCCACTCGGGCGTGTTGGAGAGAGCCAGCAGCGCGGGATGGGCAGTTTTCCTGCCGTTGTTGGAGAGGTTCGTCGCATCGCTGAAGAGAATGATGCCGAGGGGGAACCCACGGTCCCCTATGTGCTCCTACGTTATTCAACACACCATTAAACACGGTTTAGATAATGCGGTCCCAGAGGGTGGAGAGCAGAGTACAGATGTCGGCCGAAAGATGCAGCACGCGGAAGACGGAAACCATAGGGGTCACTGAACATGCATGTATCGTGCGAGTACCTGTGCTTTGAGCATGAAGTCCGTGTTCATGGGCGTGCTGTATCGACGCACCCCGTCCACCTTCCACTCTTCCGCGCGATGCAGGAAGCCCGAGACGGCCGACTGCCGCTTGTACAAGGCTTCCAACACCTACAATGGTGGGAAAAACAGAGTTACACACCAATAAGTGTCCATGGCATGCGCTATTTACACAGTGGAACCAACATGTGCTAGATTGGTGTTGAAGCTACAAGGTTTCTCGCAGGCTTGTGTGTGCTACCTTTAGTACCCTACGATGTCGGAAGACGAGGAACCCAACCTCATGGTCCACAGGGATCTCGGTCTCCAGCCACTCATTCTCCTCGCCGACCTCGAACTCCTCCTCGTACTTCTCAAGATCCCGATGGCTGTTCCAGCTGTCGATCTGCCGCGGGTCGAGGTCGGGGTGTCGGAAGATCTGGATCAAAGCTGTGACGGCTGCATTGCTTAGGCCGAAGTTACGGGCTAAGATACAGATCTCGGCCTTAAGGTCGAAGAGCTCCCTCTCCTCTACATCCGCGACAGCGCCAGGGTCGGTTAGCGGTGGCTCGGAGGGTTCTGTCGGTGGTACGGGTACTGCAGGCCGCCCGCGAGGCAGAGCATCCTCTGACCCTGGAAGGCGCGGAAGGGGAAGCGGGGCAGATCCACAATCGTGGAGCGTGTATACTCCATTGGACTCGCGTCGTACGCTAACGCCGTACTGCTGCCGATGTGCCGTAGCAAGCTTCTGCAACCTCTTGCACCGCTTGCTTCTAATCTGGTGTGTTCTTAGTGTTTGGTAGCATACGAAGCATAACTTACAGAAGGAGCATCTCATGGGCGTCATGCTCCACAAGTATATTTGACCGTCACCTGACTTAGCGAACCGATCGCGAGAGGCCACCGATGTTATACGCACTGCGTGATTAGGGTTTCGGAACTAGGTGAGTGGTGACAGCGTGGTTCAGATCAGCGCGTTTGTTGTTGGTCGAAATCCATCCCAACCGATATCTTCTTTGTAAACATCTTTCTGAGCCGCGAGGTACGTCACCCAACCGCACAGAAAGTACCCCTTGGTTCATGTCGGAACGGACAGACAATGAGGACCGCCAACGGACCGCATTGCTACAGTGTAGGTGGGAAATGCCAGTGTCGCAGGGGCTACCGCGGACGTGCTGAAAACTGACGAGGGGGGAGATCCGTTGTTTTAGGTTTGGGTGCGGGCGAGCAGGGCTGAGGGTGTATGTTGTACACGTTACCTCATATGTAAACCCGTAGATAAGGGCTTTTATACAGCAACATACCAACAAGCAGTCTTCCATTTACGGCATTACATGGGTTAAGCGTCCTCTAGACAGATCACGTAGGCGCAGTGACATCTGAGAGGCAGGCGAGCTTCTGCTCGTACTCATTGTAGTACATTGACCATTTCCGCAGGTCTCGCCGATACTGCCTCCGCCACGCTTTTGGATCTCCCTCCAGCTCGATTTGTCCGAGATCTGCAAATCTGGTCTCCACTAGATGGTGCATAAAACGCATTGTGTAGACCCCGCAGTCGTCTATCCCGTCCTGTTTGGGCACCTGGCAGCATAAAGTGCGTTGGCATGTGGCAAGGGTTGGGAATAGGTTGGCCCGCAACCCTATGGAACCAGCACTGGGATCCCTTATGCACCCATGGCATAACGGCGCCCTTCTCCAAGCGCGCACCTGTATCTGGGTGAAGGGTATGGATGCAGCCCATTCCCTTGCGTCCACCCTATTGAATGTGGGAAAACGGCGGACGACTTGGCGTCGCAGGTACCTGCGATGGTTCGACAGTGGAAGAACATTACAACCGAGGAGCATGCTGTACGTGCAATCTGGTGAACGAGGCACCTACATAACTCACTCGCGCACAGGTGCATCCGCGCCCCCATGCTGGTCTTTTGAATCCGCGTGCCAGATATGCACGTCCAGAGGCGTCGGGGATTGCGGGGTGTGTCGCAATTGGAGCACCAGCAAGCTCCAGTGTGATCTGCGAGGCGTCATTATGGGGCGGGGTTTGCCGTATCACCAATGAACGAGACATATGTGCGCGTACGAACTGCAGCCCTTTGACATGTGGAACATTTGCAGAACATTCGAGGGAACACTTTTCAAACGCTTTGCTGGCAGAATTGTGACATGGTGAACGTGCGCAACATCAGCACTTGATACCTGGACACCTTGCGACCTGGGTAGGTGCAAATGACCGGTGTGACCTACCATGCTGATACTGTCAGATGACTCACTCCCAATGAACGGGGATGAAGACAAAAGAGTACTCGAGAGGGTCCGCCTTTAGACCATCCCGCCTACGAAGCCCACCCGCATTGAGTCGTGCAACCTCCCAGAAAAAGGTTGACGTGTATAGCCATTTTGGGTCGCTCTCCGTGGATTCGTAGCTCAGCATCCTGCGGGGAAAACGCTATCATGATTAATGAATAATGTCTTATTAGCCACGCGACGCACTGCACCGGCACGCCAACTCACAGTCCCACCCAGTCGATGAGGGCTCCTGCGATCCAGTTTCCCCCCCGAAGCGTGTTCGCGTCTCTCTCTTCGACAAGGAGCCACCCGTCACTGTTCAGCCGGGGCATACTGAACGATTTGAAGGGAGTAGAGGAAGGTATGTTAGGCCCCGACATGAACCCTGGTTTGGCGCCGCGGCGGTGGCGAAATACAGAGTCCAGGACTTGTCAAAACGCGATCGCTACACCCGTCTGAGCGAGACGGGGCAACAGACTACTGTATGTTTAGGTCATCCACTCGTGCGGCACTCTGAGTTTGCTGTTGCATTGTTCTACGTTTTGTGTATACGGGCGTGGAGCAAATGGGCCCACATATCTGTGACTATGCAGGCGGAGACGGGCGGAAACTGAAATGTTTTGCTGGAGGGTACCTTCGCCGATTAGCGCTGGGGCCCGTTTGGGACGAGACGTAACCACCACTGATTTTGCAGTATCGGGCAGTATTCAATGGTCGTGCATATGCCCGAGCCTGCGCTGAGCTGTCCAAACGTACATCACATGCGAGATTGTACACGTCTTTCCATACGCCAACTTCGGGACGACGGTTTAAGAATATGATACACGGCAACAATGAACATCATATAGTAGTTCAGTGTTACCGATAAATACTCACATGGCATTCAACCCCAAAAAGAGAGTACACCCCACGGGGAGCAGTGTTGAGATTATATAAGTTATACATAACTGTTAGGCTTGCTAGTTACCGAACCTTTCTGAAGAGGGTACAATCCCCTCCTTGTACACCTCTCCCTTCCTAATCGAACCCCTTCTCTCTCGATATTCTCTTCCAGCTCCAACATCTACTTTCCTCCCGCCATTCCATGGCGGCTTTCCTAGCCTCCTAGTATCCTATCTGAAGTAGCTAGTGTCCTAACTTCTTCTGATAAGGAGTACACACTCACCTTCATTGACGCCGCCACCCGCTACGTCTGGGTACTCAGCGTTCACGAGAATCCCTCCGTGATCGAGCCAGTGACCTCATGGCAGGCTCTCACTGGTCCACACCGCGCTGAATGGCGCAAGGCTGTGAACGCCAACATCCTAACATGCAAATTGCACAGTTGCCTCAACTCATAGGCCAAGGGAAACGTCTACTGCCGCACGGCTCGATACATCGTACGTGGCTACAACCAATGCCAGGGCATCCACTTCGACCTTACGTTTACGCCCTTCAGCCTTCACGCCTGCGTGTGTGAACTTAGGACTGTTTGTATATAAATGTATGGTTGATAGCTGTTGCTGAACAGTACCGTTCAGGGTACAAGACTCCTCCTTATATCCCTCTCTCTTCTTTTGCAGTCCGATTTTCTCTCCACATTCTTGCCTACCTTCTGCATATAAACCTCACACCATGGTTTTCGGTTCTCCTGTTTCTACCTAGCCCAACTTCAAGACATGGTTTCAGAGCAAGACGCCCTTCCTGGGCCTGCTCCCAACCTCGCTTCCGCTGCGTACTCGTTCCCTGTTGGCCGCCGTCGCGGCCATCCTTCTGCCTGCCGGTCGTTCCCCTGGTGCGGAGTCTGGACACGCCGCCAGTAGGGCGGGGGCCTCGCCCGTTACCGCCGTCGTAAGCTCCTGCCCTCGACGTCGCCGCTGTCGTCGCCGCACGCCTGTTGCCGCCGCACGCCCGTCGTCGCCGTCGCTGTCGCCACTGTCGGGACTACCGCCGTCGCCATCTCCAGAGCCTTGGGGTTGGCCCTGCTGGAGTTGTCGTGGCTGATGGGAATCGAGGTGCTAGGTTAGGGGGTCTGGGGGTGTGTGGGTCCTTCTGGTACCAAGCCTAAGGGTTGTGTTAAAATGTATATGATATTACATAACTGTAGCCTTGGTAGTTGTTACTAAGCATTACTGTATAGGGTACCACACCTACTGTTGTATCACTCACTCTTATGTTGTACTCCTTTTTTCTCTCGACATTGTCGCCTACCTCCTATACCTTAACCTCACGCCGTTTTCACTGCTTCTACTATTTGTACGTAGCATTTCGCCGGGCGACAGCGTGTTCATCCTTCACCACTTTGTTGCATGCCAACACATCGATCTACCTCTCCATCCCGGGATGTATCGCATCCACTTCCGCAGAGACCCCATCCTCCACACTGTTTACGTGAACTGTCAAATGTAACTTAGACAGTTACTGTAGACTACAATACATTGAGCCTTAGAGGGTACAACACCCTCGTCTATATACCACTATATCCTTCTGTTATACTTCACCAAGTCATCATGATATGAACGTCGTATTCTACAACGGCACATAATCCGACCTGCTAGATCACTTCGAGCATAGCCTACGGCACCGCGTTGACATCACCACCTCCATGACAGGGACCCTGTTCCTCAGCCTCAACGTCGCCTACACGCCACATGGCATCTTTATGTACGAGTCAAAGTATGCCCAGACTATCGCGAAGCAATTAAACATAACGATGGGGCCGCTCTCCACACCCCGCCGCACTCCAGTAGGTGGCTACAGCCCCGACACCTAAACAATTCATGCTGCTGCCCATGCACCCTACTGGCAGCAGCGCAGATGTAAGCTGTTTATCGTGCGTCACGTTTCGACCAGATGTACAGCGAGGTTCCACTTCGACAAGAGCCTAGCGGACCCATCTTCTCGAACTGACAGGCACAGGAGCTGACCGCTCTAACCTCGGTTGAACCGTTTACATCGCAGCAACCTCCGCTGTTCACAAAGGTTCCCACCTATAGGATCCGCTGCAAGTTGCGAAGCTCAGCACATCGCCAACAAACCCAGTTTCATCATTCGCACTATGCACATCACCCTAAGAAACTGTTGCGTCAAAGTCAAAGTCCACGACGGGAGAGTGAACCTGACGTACTGTTACATTGGCGACATTGCAGCTCACTTCCTCACCAAACTGTTGGCACGTCCGACCCGTAGGTGCATAGGTAACGTACCCCTGTTAAGTGCATCTTCGACATACCCTTGGCATTCACTTTTTGTATGCATCATGTATTGTCGTGCTACAATGAACACTGTTTTGTTACATTGACTCCGACAGGGTTCACAAGACCAATTAACCACTGCCGCAGAGCGCACATCTCAAGGATGAACACGCGCACATCCTACAAACCACATTGGATTGCTTCATGTTCATTGCACACCACTGACCCTAAACACTCTTTCGCGAATTCCTCAAATGAATAACCTCTCGTCTACCACTGCTTTGCAAAAATTTGGGCTCTTCGGTAATGCATCTGTGTCATAATCATAAAGTCTCCACGCTTCGTCGATTTAGTACTGGTTAAGCAATTTCTACACATAGCGGGTGGTGTATACATTGATCTTACAGGGCGTGACCACGTCGGACACAATGTAATTTTGCACGCCATGCCATGTTCATTTCCCCCCACCAATCAGGCATGTTCGCCCGAATCGATGATGAAGCTTGTGCGCCATTCGATATGTAATCCGAGGGTGTCGCGTCGCTCACGCCAAACAAAGGGCACAAGAGGACTATAGGGGTTCTTTGAGGGTTCACACACATCACTGTAGCAGGTAACCCCTTCCCCTCCCCTCACCCTGTCCGACCGTCCCAGAAAGGTAGCATTGGGTTATCCGCATTTCCAGTTTTCAATTTGACAGCATGTTTGCACATTTCTAGACTCTACGGTATAGGGCTTGTGATTGCGTTCATTTTCCCCTCCACCAGTAGCCATGACACGCGACGAAGTCAGACGCGGAGATAGGCGCCGTAAGGAGCGCGTAGATCTAAAGGACTACGACAGTGGCTCAGGCGAGGTGCCTGCCAGGGGTAAACGGAGGGGGAAAAAACGGAAGATTACTAGAGAGGAAACTGCAGAAGCGGTCCGTGAATACCGGAAAGCAAACAAGCTTTCGGTGAAGAAGGGCGACGGGCTGGAAAGTGACGCCAACTCTTCCGACCCGGATGGCGACGATGATGCCCTAGACGACCCTTACGGGGACGTCGCGCCGGGCGGGCTTCGTAGCCCAATGAAAAGGTCGGCTCAGCGGAAGAAACCGATAGGTGATCTTGTCGGCACCCCCGGTGAGCTACTTGTCTTCCATGCTCCACCCGCCAGGTGGCGGTTTTTTTGTGCCTTCGTATTTAACATTCCCTGACATTGCGCGTTGCCGGGCCGCCATGCAGGGAATGATGGACCGCCGCACGCCCCCAAGAAGCCCAAGGCAGAGACGAAAAAAGAACGGGCCGTAAGGGAAAAGGCCGAGAGAAACGCAGCGAAGGCCACTGCAGCAGCAGTAGAGGGGTCTGCAGCGGATGCAGAGGAGGATGCAGCGGTAGCTGAGGAGGATGCGGCGGTAGCAGACAAGGATGCGGCGGTAGCAGACAGGGATGCGGCGGTAGCAGAGGAGGATGCAGCGCTAGCAGAGGAGGATACAAAGGCAGCAAAAGTGGTCGCAGCCCCAGAGGCCGGCACCCCTCCGGCGAAGGCGGACGCGAGCGCCGCTCCCATTCCCGCAGCTGCCGCACCGACGCGGAACCGCGTCGTGATGAGCGCCGCAATGAACGCCGATTGTCCACCCACGACCGCAGCAGACGCGCCTCAGGCGGTTGAGGAAGTGGCGATGGTCGTCGTGGAGTCCCCTGCTAGCGCCATGCCGCCGTCGCACGATGATTCCCCTAACGGTGAAACTGTCGCAAACAATGTGGCGGAGTCGGATCGCGCGAGGCCCTCGCAGGCCGCTGCTGCGGCCCCCGTCTTGAAGACTCCCGCTCGTGTGGAAGGCCGCGCGACCGTGGCCGCGACGACCAGCCCAGAGAAACCGTCAAACAAGGACAAGGACGGCGAATGGGAGCGTCGCGATGGAGACACCCGTCGAGCGAAGAGCGACGCCATTGCCCCATCACCTGAACGCCGCGAAAGAGGCCGCGTCCGCGAGACGAAACGGAAAAAGCGCGAAGACTCTCCCGAGGAATCAGACTCGCCGTCCTCTTCCAGCGACTCTGACTCGGGGGAGTCCTCGGCGTCAGAGTCCAACTACGACGGTCGGAGCACTGAAAGCAGCGAGCCTGAGTCCCTCGAGAGCGAGTCTGACGGCGACCGCAAGCGCGGCAAAAAGCGCGGCAGGGACAGGCGCGTCGGACGGCACAACGGTGGGAAGGATAAGGGGAGGGGGAGTAATGGCAAGAGGAAGAAAGGGGCGAGCAGAGGGAAGCAAGGACGTGGCGACATGAGGAAGCAAGGGAGAGGAGGGGAGGACGGAGGGCCTAGGGCTAGGCCCGCCAAGCATGGGTATGCTCCGTACCCGGCTGGCAGCGACGATTTCGAGAGCGGCTCTGCGTCTGAAGGTCCGGTGCTCATTCGGCGGACAGATTACCGCGACACCAAGTTTCCGGCGTATGCAACCGACAAGGCGTTGCCGGCAGAGGAATGCGGGGAGCTGGACAGGAGGGGTGTGAAGAGGGAGGCTGCGGTGGAGGCTGATGGCAGCGGTGAAAGAGAAAAGAAGTCCGGCTATGCCACTGGGCGGGAGTTGCGGTTTGAGCAAACATCCGTAGAGGCAGCGCCTGCACACGTGTGGCGGCCTTGGCTCACTGACGGAATGAGGGAGTTCGACAACGGCCGCAACACACCGACCACATTACGCGATGTTGGAAACACCCTGGGCGGCGCCTCACCGTTCACGCCGCTCCCCCCCGCTGTCCTACACCCCCGAGGCGCTTCGAACGAGCGGCCGGGGGGGGCGGGGGCATGGATGCGTCACAGGTATGGGGCATGCCGTCGCGACGATCAGATGGACGAGCGGCCGAGTGTGGATGGGAGGGTGGAGCGAGCGGCCCCGACCAAGGAGTGGATGCTGCTGGCCTTAAGCGACCCGCGAACGACGCTGCGCGGGTTCATGCCGACGTGGAGGCAAAACGGAGACGGACGCTTGAGGGTGAGATTAACACTCGAGGTTACACCTGGGAGTCCCTGGCCTGCATGGAGGAGATGCCGCGCGACTTGTCCGCCGCCCGCATGTTCAGCCTTCTGCGCGAGGCGGCTATCGAGATTCTGCAGCTCAAGAGGGCGCGGGGGCAGCACCTTCCCCGCTTGGCGTCGGCGTCTAGTGACCACGACGAGGCGGTCGGAGAGAGCGTGGGGGGGAACCGCCCCCGGACGAGGCGTCGAGGCATGCCCTCCGTGAGCAACATCCCGGTGAGTCACGTGTGTGATGCCATTATTCATTTTTTGACAGGTCCCCCACTTGGATCCCAACCCCACCCTCCCACAGGCAGCCCACCCTAAAATTCCGTTTCCACCTTTCCCCTCCCCCCCCCCCCCCCGGCCCCACCTCCTCGGCCGCTGTACCCGCCCGCCAAGCCACCAGATCCCTCAGCGCTCACCACGTCTCGGTTGCTGCCCGGTGCTGCATCGCCAGCCCAATGCCTAAACCCATGGCTGTGACTGTTTGTTCCGACTCCTGCTAGCCGTCCGTCCACACCCCAGGCACCGCCACACGTGTTCGCCAGCCCCACATTCAACCGCGGTCCCAAACCCCCCTTTTCTAGTACCCCACCCCACACCCACCCTTCTCCCTGTTGGCCCTCCCCACCCTCCATTACAGATCCACTATGAGGCAATGCGAGACGAAATATGCATCCACAACCCGGACGCGGTCATCGATTTCTACGAAAACCACAAGACCCGTTGCCGCGTGCTTCATCGCGGCCTAGTGTCACTGGGCTACGACGTGACTCTTGTGGAGGTCCTGGAGTCACTCAACAATGAGAACTACAACAAGCCGTTCAAACGCGTATGGACGGTCTGGAAGAACGAGCGCGCCTTTGCCATCAAGCGCCTCGTACTAACCGCGCTGGGAGTGAAGATGAAGTGGTCCCGCGCCTGCAAGATCCTCCTTGACCTGAAGGTGAAGAGGAAATTGTGGAGGGCCTTGAGGCCAGGTGAGTGACGTGACTTGCTGTATCGGCCCATGCATGCCTCTTATAACCATGGTGTGCATGGCCCCTTGGAGACGGCCCCGAACCCCACTCCCGCGCATGCTACCCTCTTGTAACCCCACCAGATGAGGAGCTCGGCCAAGTGGTTAGCACGTGGGGCAACGCCAAGTCACTTGAGGGTGAGGAGAGCGGCCAGCCCTTCGCCAACTTGCTCTTCTTCGACGCGGCTGTGGAGGGGTTTGGGCAGTGGCGACAGGGCGCAAAGCTGTGCTTGAAGGCGTACCACGTTGCCTGGATCCTCATGGTGGTGAGTTCAGGCTGTGGGATGTGCCTTGATGGGGTGCTTCATGGATCGTTTGCCGCTTGTGATCACATTGTTTCCCCCTACATAGGCCCCTCCCCCAACCCCCTCTCCCCCCTTTCCCTTTCCCAACCCCCCGGCCATGACAGGTCGACTACGGGCTGGCGCGCGTCAAGACGCAGACAATGGCCCTATCCAACTCCCACCCCAAGAACAAGGCATGGGTCGAGGCCGTTCGCAAGCTCGTGCGCCAGGTGGTGATTCAGTGGTTTGACGAGCACCCAAGAGAGTACAACAGGGAAATGAAGGGGTTCAAGTGGGGGGAGCACGGCCTGTACATCCATGAGAGTGGGTTCGAGGAGGAGTGGAAGGACAGGAAAGGGAAGACTGGCATGAAAGCGGATGGCAAGGCCACGACCAGGGGTAAGGAGGAGGAGCAGGGGGCAAAGGGGTGAGGGGTGGTGACACGGAGAAGGTGGGTCTGGATCAGAGCAGCAAGGCCGCCAGCGGCCAGGGGTCCTGGCCGGGGTAGTTCTTGAAGCCGAAGCAGTTGTCAAGTCGCACAGTAGCATCATAAGGCAGATTGGGTGAGAGGGCAGCAGCAACAGGACGTGACGCAGATTGAAAGGTTGGGCCATAGCAGGTGCAGGTGGCTTCACGGGCAGAGGGCAGGAATTGTGTACTTGAAGGTTTTAAGGGGGGCAGGTTCAGGCGGGCCTCTACGTTGGATCTTTGCAGCACCATGGGCTAACGCGTGAGCAGTACGCAGGGACAGGCAGAGACATGGGAGGCAGCGGACAGGGTGTCAGTGTAGTAGCGGTAGGTGACATGGGCAGCCATCATGGGAGATGGCGGGCAATCAACAGCGGCAGGAGTAGGCAGGCCTAGCGGCACGTGGGTTGAAGGCACAGTAGTGGCCCTACCGGAAATGTCGCATCACCAGCTGCCACGGAGATGGGGGTTAGTATGCTGTTGGGAAGCTGGTTATTGGTGGGAACCCAAGGGGTGCTGGCAGGCAAGGGCGATTGGGCCATCGTGGTTGTGTACTGTGGTGTAGATGTTATTTTAATAAAACAAATTATTAGCAGCTTTTACAGTAATTAAATCCAAACGACGAGCCCTAATTGTACTGAACCATGCCGTAATGGGAACCGCATGCTGCAAAAACGGATCCATAAAAAACACCGCCAGACGTTCGCAACGAATCATACTGAATAATAGAAATCGTCAGCATATATTTCTATATGCATTCACAAGCTCACTGCATATCATTTCCTAAAAACACCGCCATGCATTTGTAAACGAACCACGGAGTACACCGAAAAAACACCGCTAAGCATTCGCTGTCGTGAACCAAAAAGTGTTTCGGGAAATGTTGCCCAAGCATTCGCCAAGTGTTCTCATCTTAGTCCGCCATGAATTTTCACCCACATGTTCGCAAAACGTTTGCAAAGCATTCGCTCGAATGCTACGCAATCGTTTTGCGAGCACACCTTTTTTGCGATGGAGGGAAGGAAGAAAGGGAGGGAGGGGGCACCAGGAGGGAGGGGAGAGAGGGAGAGGGAAAGGAGGGAGGGAGAATAAGGAGGGCGAAGCAGAGGGGAATGAGGCGGCAACAAATCACCTGCCGCAGCTACCCCCACCCAACCACTGCCTGGTAGCTTTGCCCAACCACTCTCCCACAGTCCCCGTCCCTCTCTTCGTTGCAACCACTCGCCCGCCAACCCCGGACGTCTCCCCTTTCAATGCACTTAGCGCGCGGAAATGCACCGCGCGGAAACGCAGCGCGCGAAACGGAGGGAGACTGGGAGCGGGAGGGTTTGTGCGGTCGTCGCTGCATTGAGAGGGCGAGGCGACGCGGTGGCGAGAGACGACGAAATGGTGGCGTGATGCGGCGAAATGGCGAGAAGAAGGGCGCGCGACAGAGTTGAGTGACAGTCTGGCAGCACAGGGACGGGCCTTGAGAGCGGGGCCCCGATGATCGGCTTATGGGAGGGGCCTGTTAACGGGCTTCGATGAACGGACCTAGGGTCTATGTACGGACCTAGGGTCTATGTACGGACCTAGGGTCTATGTACGGACCTAGGGTCTATGTACGGACCTTGGGAGGGGTCGATGGTGACACTGCGGACTGGCGAGACGGCGAAGCACTTGAGGAGGCACAGCGCGAGCGCGCTGACTAGCCGGCAGCTGAAGCACCCCATGAGTGGACCCGATCGGACCGTCACGATGGACCCAGCCGGGCCGTCACGGTCCAGCACCGAGTCAGGGAAGTTGCGGGATGCCCCCGAGAAGGTCTCGGCAACCTAGGGAGCCGCGGTGCGTCTCTTGTCGTGCGCTGCGATTCTGACTATCGATTCCTGGCTCCTGCCAGCTACTATTGCACACTATTGTAGGCGCGACGAAGCACTTGTTACGAGCCTGTCGTCACGAGCCCACTTCTCTAGCAAATATAAATAGTTGTCGGCGTTAGGAGGAGCAGGAAAGGTGACCACCGAATGTGGCTCATGGGATCAAGCTGGTTTGGTTGGAGTCGCGGCGGTGGCATTACCAACGGTTATGGCTGGGGCCTGACTAACATCACCATGTACGCTCTTAGGGAAAATTCGCAGTACAGTAAACAGAAACGATTCTTTGGCTGAAAACTGAAGTCCTTAAACAACACCAACCTAAAAGGTTAATGTCAAGTGTCACCATGAATACACTTTTTACCTACTGGACCAATTACTTACTTCCTTTGTTTCAATCAAAAATATATTATATTTTCAAAAACTTCAATTCTTATTTTGATGTAAGAAATATACATATTATAGCACCGCATCAGGAAACATAATGCACGTCTCATTACCATCATGTTGAAAGATGTTTTAAAACCCGCGGCCCAAATTGTTCATACGCACTGCGTATGAACTGTAAGCCTCGGCCTGGACGAAATACACAGAAAACTCGCGGGGGTATTTCATGTCGCGAATTCATGATTTGCCGTAGATCGTCCGATTTGCAAGCAGGCAGTGCGACGGCTGAGATTACATTTCAATTGTGTTGGGCTGAGAAAAGGCCCTTATGATCTTTCAGAGACTAAGTCCCAGATATACAAGATTCTTGAGTAGTGTAGCGGAAGTTGAGTAGTTGAACCCTTGCACTAGTATGTGAGAGCAAGTGATTGATTAAAAGAAACAAGCATACAACAATATATAGAAATTAGGAAAGTAAAGCAGTTGTAGAATACAGTTGAAAGAACGGTTATCGAGGCGCACAGCGACTCGATGGTCGATTCGGTTACCACCCTTGCAGTTGTAACGGTCAATCGCAACCTCCGGTTGTGACCCTTCGAGTCTTTCGTCCTTTTGTGTTCTTTCGTCCAACCTCCTCGTGTAACCTTCGTTGACTCGTATACCCGGTACGGCTTTACTCGAGTGTAGTGTTACACTTCAGAAACGCTTAAGTCCTTGAGGTATTTCCAACAGATTGACTGGGGGAAGCACTTTACCTGCGTGCCGTTCGATGGAAATCGACAAATATTGGACGGCTAAAAAACGCGCGGCACCTGGTGTCCCAAAATACGTTCCGCGCAGAACTTGAAAGCCAGCCCCGAGTGACGCGAGTCACGTTACCCCTATCTACACCCAGGAAAACGCGACTTTCAAGTGCAGTGTGTTTGAAGGTCGCGCCGCGCAATTTGGGCCGCGGGCTTTAAGGATACATAGGAGCATTCATGTGTTTACCCCTGCCTAAGTAGCACGTTAGATCTTATAGAGCGCATGCACATCAATTATACCGTGCTACCGCACATAGAGGACGCGAGCGAATGGTAACAACCACTCGAGTTAAAATTTGAACAGTGCAGCGAGAGGTTGCAACCAGAATTTGCGACACTGAGGTTACAAGAAGAGGTTTTGCCAGAGGCTACTCCATGATACACTTCTTTCGGGTATTTACTGTTAAATTATATATTGTGTTATATAATTGGTAGGCGTGGTAGGTTACTGAACTTTACTGTAGAGGGCACAACACCCCTCCTTGTATCCCTCTCTTGTCTATTCTCGATCTCTTTTCTCTCCTAAACTTCTCACCTAGCTCCTACCTAAACCTCACGCCATTTCCATGGCTTTCCTCCTATCTAGATCCTAGCTTAACATTTACACCCATTGTAGTTATCATTCTATTATCCTTATCTAAAATATTGTTCTTGCAGTACAAGGATCATAAGCAGGGCCCATGTTAGCAGGGTGATTTACCCGGTTTACTCTGAATTACTGGGTGGTTGAAGCACTTGGGTCGGATTTTTAAAAGTGTTTTAGTTTTTAACCCTTACGTTTTCAGAGTACACTTACGGATCACCCTTGAAATTCTAGAGTGCCTTTGCTCCCTGCCCTGTCTGGAAAGGGTGACCTAAAATTTCCCCGGACTAGCGATAACTGTATTACAGCCCCCTTGGACAACCCCCTCCAACGGTACCCGATAATTTTCATGTGGCATCGACTGCCGCAATGATGACTTCCACAAGCCCTTCTGCCCACGCGCGTACAACCTGGATTCCTTGCTGCAGCAATGCTGGCATCACTGCACGTCATGGAAGCCCAACATTGGTCACAGTTAGGACCAATGCTGCCAGCCTGCCAGTCGACAAGGGTACGGGTAAGCAAGCATCGCCAAGCCAGTCATGCAACCAAACGACCACCAGCAGCCCTGCTCTTCCCCCATTTGTGTTGTTATGTCTTGTACATCCCTCTCTTCCAAGATTAATTTGCTGTCATTTCCTTGTTCCCTCCCATGGTAGTTTTACTGCGACTTCAAACCTCCTCTGTGGCTATGTCTGCTGCGCCTGGAAACGCGGCGGTCGGCGAGCCGCCCGCCGATGAACCGCCCAATCAGTCGACTCCGCCGCGTAGCGGGCTGGATTTCGTACGAGCTGCTGCAGCCCGTAGGCATCCTAGCGGCACCGTTGCATGCCACCACCGCCGCCTTCACGGCGAGATGACGATTGTGAGAGTATGACCCCGTTACACCAATTTCCCTTTCCATATCTCATTTTCATTCTTCTATTTCTCTCATCTCATTTGGTTTCCTATTTCTCCTATTCCATTATCCTTTGGTTTATCCTATTATTATGATTATATCATCGACCAGGCTCAGGATGTACTGGTGCGCTATATCTAGCGTAATCCTGCTGTAATCCCTTAAAGCCAATAGCCTCGCGTGGCTATACGCAGGGTGATTCTATTTCTAGAAGGGTCTATTCCCTTTGGATAGGATAAACCTGGTTACCTGATGTACTTTGGAAAAATAAAAGCGCCTTGTATCAATCAATAGTGCAATTTTTCCTCGACACATTCGATCTTGTGACAACGATGCCGCGACGCGTACGCTGCCTACCGACTGGCCGATGGAGCCAACTTCGGTTGATGCCGACCTTGTTCCTCCGTCGACGGCTCCTTTGCTAGATGCTCCTCATCCTGCCGTGAATTGCCCGTCACCCGCAGCTGTGCCGTTTCTCTTCACGTCAGCGCGAGCAGAGAAGCACGCGGGGACTTCGCGCAAGCAGCAGAAGTGGAAGCAAGTGCAACTTGCTTTGGCGCCACATCCAACCTCAACCGAACCACAGTCCGAGGGTGATTCTTGCATGGCTGAAGCTATGGCCGAAACGCTGGCCATAGATTTTGATTACTCTGAGGCTCATAGGAGATTCACCAACTCTTGGTCTGGCTTGTTTCTGTGGCTTGAGCTGTGTCGCGCTAACGATGGCCATCCCACCCTCAGATGCACTGTGTGTCAAGAGCACTGGATCGACGAGCGAAACACCAACTACGGTCGAGCAGGCAAGGGAGCGCGAGACCTCCAAGTAGGCAGCATGCGGATTCACCAGGGAACAATTGCCCACCAAGACGCTGTCACGACGAAGTTGTCGAAGGATAGCAAGGTGGCGCGGCAGACGAATTTGGAAGAGTTCGAGGCACTGGATTCTGCAACTCTGCACCTGATCACCGCTCTCCAGACAGCGGTGTTCACATGCCGGTCAGAAGCACCGATGTCAATGTACGTCGACATCATCCGCTTCATGTCCGAGATGGGAACCCCGAACCTTCCCAAGGACTAGCGCGGCGCCTACTTCACCGAGTAAGAGCTGTCTGGTTTTTCTCTGCATGGGATTTGTTTTTTCGAGGCTCCTTGTGTTTCGTTATTTTGTCGATGCATGGTTTTCTGGTCTGGTCGATGTCAAGCTAACGACCGTACCATGCCTTCTCTGTGCATTGTGAACCATGCTAGGTATGGCTTCGTCGAAATGGTCAAGTGCATCAGCAAGTTTTTGCGGGAACAACAACTTCTGCACATCTCGAAAAGTGACTACATCGGCATATCGATTGACGAGAGCACGGACCGGCGGCGGGGCAAGCACATGATCATCTACGTGACTTACATCAAGGACACACTAGTCGTCACCGAATTTCTCGCGCTCGTGACTGTCGATAAGTGTGATGCTGCTTCTTTGCAGTCTGTGCTCGTTGCTCACCTGGAGGCCATCGGCATCGACTTGCAGAAAATTGTGGGCATCTCGACAGATGGCGCGTCCATCATGATGGGTGAGCGACTAGGAATGGTCGCCAGACCTCGAGCACGGATTCCTCACCTCGTGTCCTCACTCTGCATCGCGCATCGATGAGCCGCATGCGGGAAGGTGTATTCGTTGCTGATATGGATGTCGTTTGTGTGTGTTGTTTCTGCAGAGTTCAGATAAACGCCTTGCAAGTTTCCTAACTAACCGTGCTCTACTGAATGTCTCTCCCTCCCTCCGCTTCCCCTGACAGAGAAGCACTCGCCGCCAAGGACGCAGCGGCGGCAGTCGCCGAGTTTACGGTCATCGACGCAGTCATCCGCGCCCTCTCTGACATCCTTGGCCGCAGCTCTGTGTGGAAGAGCCGCTTTCGGATGCTGCAGGAGGCTCTCTGCTCTACCAATCTGGAGCTCCAGGGCATCTTCCACGTGTGCTGGCTCTCCCGTGGCGACGCGGTCATGCGTCTCGTCGATGTGCTTCCCGCCGCCATCGTGCTCTTGAAGGAGCACAAGCATCCACTCTACCAAGTGGTCATTAGTTTCAAGTTCAATTTCATGCTTGTATTTTTTGCAGACGTGCTCAAAGAGTTGAATGACCTCAACAAGCTCTTCCAGCGCCGCCAGGTGAGGAATCTGTTCCGCACGCGCCGTGGTGTTTGTATCGTGAGTGCATGGTTCATGAATGCCACGTGTTGTATCGTTCCTCTTAACCCCTTCCCGAATTGCAGGTCGACATCAAGATGGTCGCAAGCGATGTGGAGACCACGTGTCTCGTCTTGACGTCGCAGTACATCGAGTACGGCGACATATTCGGCAACGGCCAACCCCCGCGGCTGAAGAAGTTCCAGGAGGAGTACGGCGTGGGCAACCATCGTGTTACCGTGGAGGGGGTGGACGAGGACGGCGACGCGATGGTGCACACGCTCACCATGCATGAATGCGACCTCGACGAATTCCCAACAGGCTGCTCAATGGGGTCGTCCACCCTGGTATCTAGCGAGTATGCAGGCGCGCTGAAGACCAACCGCAAAGCGCGCATGGCAGACCTATCCAAGCTCGATGGATCGAAGCTCTTCAAGCCAGACGTCTACCCAGAGGATCTGTTGCTCCATGCCCGTCGACAGAAGAAGTGGCTGCACAAGATGGACGGAATGTTCGATGGGAGGCTCCCAGGTAAGTGGCCATTAATGGAGGACTTGGATGTTTCCTTTAAACCCTTTACCAATTCTCTTTATGTATTTCTTCCTCCCCCCTCAACCCCACCCCCCCCCTCCCCCCCTACTGGCGTTTCGGTGGTGGCATGTGAAATGGAGCTCCCGCTCTTCGTCCACGTGCTCAACAACGACCATGGTGGGCTCAACTTCTTCAAGCCCTGTCGACCGCATTGCCTCCTACCCCAACCTCATGAAGTTGTGGACGGCTGTCGCCGTCTTACCACTCAGCACTATGGAGTGTGAGCGCGGCTTCAGCCGCCAGAACCTTATCAAGAGCTGGAACCGCAACTGCCTGGGGGATGCGCGCCTGGGGGACCTCATGACTGTGTCGCTGCTGAGGGATGAGATTGATTGGCTGGATATGGTTGATCTCTGGCATAACAAGCCCCGACGAAATGCAAAGGACCTCACCCCCCTCCCCCCCCAGTCTACTCCCGTGGTAGCTCTAGCAGCAACCCCAAGCCTGCAGAGGATGCTTAAGTGTTAGCTAAGTCATGTGTTGGTGTTGGATGTTACTAATGATTTGACTGTGGATTCAAACAAGCACATTACATGCTAGGCACACACACTATAACACCCCGGCCCACAATAGACGAAAGAGTCTATGTTGTAATCACCCTGGCAAGAAAGGGTGAATGTCCAAAACACCCTGTAAAAACTAGGGTAGGCTTTGTGTCGACCCTAATGGCCAAGGGTAGGGGGGGGCCTGGCCCTGACTAGAAAGGCTTCCCTAAACCTTAGCCAGAGCCCTGATCATAAGTCTTTCGCCGACTTCAACTCTCTTGGGTTCCACAGAATCCTGATCCTTGGGTGATTCTCTAACATTGGGATCAGGGTTCCTGCTGAGTTTTTGGGATGTCTGGGAATCAGACGGGGTTTCAAAATTTCGTCTGACCATCAGACGAGCTACTTGGGCTGGTCTGGATTTTCAGACGAATTTCCGAGTATCATGTGAGCTTCAACCTCAGCTTGGCAGACTCCACACGGGCAAAAAAATTGAGCACTGCCTAAGCTGACGTCGGTTTTCCTGACTCGAGAAAGGAAAACGTTCAAGCAGTAAACGTTTCGTACAGAAACCCAAGTTCAATTTGTTTTTCAAGGGTATCCGGATCTGGTCTTCAGGAGCTGTTTTCGGGGGGTGAATACCCTCTCGGCGGCACCCCCTATGAAAATACTGGGTGTGAAAATACCGCGGGCTGGTGTACACCAAATTTGCAAAATAGGGGGGGGTTAGGTTACGAGGTGGAGGCTCTGTACCGCCCACCAGAGTGGGAGGAGAGTGGGTGATATGTCGAGATCATGATTGCAGTTGCCCCTTTGCCAGCAACATTCTCGCCAGTTCGGTGCGATTTTGATTGGTTGCGCAGGAGAATGACTACCTGCGCTTGTGCCCATACTTCGCGACCAATGAGACTCATTCTCTACGAAAATATTTTCGCACCCAATTCGTCTTCCAGCTGAAATTGTGAGTCTGATCAGAGGCAAGTCGGAGCCCCGCAGGAGCACGTTCTCAGACAGAAATATATGCGCTATATGAAAAGTCAGACGACTGCCTAAACCAAGTCTGAGAATTCAGACGGATTTATATAACCAAGGTGGTCGTTCAAATGAAATAGTATTCAGACGGATTTCGTCTGCTAACGGGAACCCTGATTGTGATATTACTTCTACATGGTATTTTGAGCAATGCCAACAGCCCCTTTCAATACGCCGTAGTAGTGGCCAATCAAGCAGACGTCAAGTGTCTATGACGCAAATGGTGTAGTCTTCAGGCATCTGGGGCTACTTTGACATCTCCATCAAATATCCTGAAACTGGAACAAGAAAAAGAAAAGGGTATACTACTGCCTCACATTAATAGCATTCACGCTGCTGGTGCGGAACCTCTTGCGTTTGGAGAAAAACGATGCACGACACTTCAAAAAACATGTTCGCTCCTGCATACTACGTCAGGGACAGTCTCTACAAGGTTCATCAAGCCAAGAGAGCGTAACACAACATAAGCTCCTTCATGAAATCAACTCGGCTTGCAGGTAACTTGCTGAGAATCCGGTAGCTACATCGCTGCCACAACTTGCATGACCAGTTCCTAAGGAGTGGTGGAACCTTCCCCAACGAACTCTTCATCACCGTGCTCCTCGCTGGCCTCGTACCTGACTGGTGCACGTGCAAGGCCATCCTTTGCCCCCAAGGCACCATTTCGAAGTGGGCAATGTACACGACGCTCATCTTTGAGCAGCAAAACATGGACGTGTATAACACGCGCAACAAAACAAAGGTGGAAAAGTTCAGCTTCTATGTCGGACTGAGGAATGACAGTGCTGGATAAGGGGAGAACCTCAAACGACCCTTTTGCAAATTCAGCAAGAAAAAGGGTCACTTCATTGACGACTGCCGGAAGGTGAAGGAGCGTCAGCAGGCCGACACACGGCCGCGACGCCCTGAGAATCTCGCCCCGGCACCTCGGCGCACTATTTCCCCGCCAGCCATTGCCTCATTTTCTTCCCGACCTACACACAACACACGACCCATTGTTAATTGTATGGTCGGCACACATTGGACTCCTGGCATACGATACTATGCACGCTGTGGCGAAGTGAGCGATCCTAACAGAGATCATCACTCTCCTGAGCCTCGGCGGTATCTCGCCAAGCGACAACGCTCACGCCCTGAGACACCCCCGCAGCCGGTCGAGATTGATGAAGAGGAAGCTGAAGCAAAGCTCCAAGCCATACCGGACACCCTCAATGTGCAGCCATACACCCATGTCGCAACTACCCCCACGACGTCCATACGTGGTTCTTTGACAGATATTGCGGACATCACATGGCACCCTCCAATCGTTAAATTCTTAAGTGGAAGGCCCTTCTAGAACCTGAAAAGTACATTATCACACTGGCAAATAATCAAGAGTTAACTACAGCAGCACTCGGCAACATAAGGTCCTCGTTGTCGATGACCTTGGCTTCAACCTTCTCTCCCAGGAATAGCTAAGGGAAGACGAAATCTACTTCATTAGCAATGCTGACCGATGGTCACTGAACTCTACCTCGGTGCCAGAAAAGCAGATGGCAGCAACCTTATCAGGCTAGCCAAGACTCGCAATGGTATCTCCGTTCTTAGAATATCACCAGAGTCCTCCTGCAGTGACAGTCAGCGCATCGTATCTCTCGCCCTGGGGCACCAGCATGACGAGACCGACCTCGAGACAGTCGACCACTGCGGTGTCACCACCTTCGGTGCAACACCTCAACCATCCCAGACGGCTTCACCAACATCCACACCTAAAGTCTCTCAAGCAGCTCCAGAATCCGCACAAGGATGGGGAGCAGCCGAGGGAGTTGGATGGGGAGTTGAGTCACCAGGGGGATGGGGGCCAGGAGCGGGAGAAGGAATATGGGAAGATGCTCGTGCTGCAGTCCATCTGACGACTACGAATTCGTTGTAGCGGAATCGAGAAACCAGTCATGGTATCAAACTGGGGAGCCGCTCAACATATCATCCTTGGCTCTGCTGCTCGATGTCACGTCGATGGCATTCCGTGGGTCGCTACGGCAGAAGAAGTAGGCTTCACACCATCTCTCCACACCGTTGGTGACACCAATCCTGTGTCTTGCCACCACATGACACCCGCCTTCTTTGTCAACTCCGGCATGTACGTGCGCTCAAGGGGACATCATGCACCAGCTGAGACATGGCACCAACAACTTGGCCATCCGCCAGCAGACACCTTCAAAAAATCCATCAATGAAAGCGTCTTTGATGAAGACTCACTCCTCTTACCCAAAAGGACAGTACTTTGACCAACCAGGTGCACCGTCTACTCCATCGCTGGTCTACCTCACAACCCTTTTCCATCAAACTTTCCCAGCGCGCAGCAGTACAAGAAAGTGGATGTTGCTTTCAGCGACATCTTATTCATGAACGAGAAAGCTACTGATATCAGTGGCGATGCCAATCACTACATCATTACCTTCATCGATGGTGCCACTCACTATGTATGGCATAAAACCATCGCTCACAAAGAATGAGGCCCTCGATGCCTTCAAGCTCTGGGTTTTCATGGTGGAGCAGCAAAGCAGGCTCAAGCTGAAAGAACTACAAACTGAAATACTCAGGAGTGCGAGAGTGACGCCTTCAAAGCATACCTGGATGCAAAAGGTATCCTCAAGTGCAAGACGGTCCCTTATGCTCACCAGAAAAACGGAACAGTGGAGAAGATGAACTGAACCCTCCAAGTGAAAATGCGCGTTCTTCTCGCCCAAGCCTGCTTGATAGCTGACTTTTGGCCTTATGCAATGGCACAAGCTGTCATTCTTCATAACCAACTGTCATCCACCGCTCTCCCATGACATTTCTCCCCAGACCTCATGTGAAATAGACAGCCCACCGACATAAGACTCCTACGAGTTTGGATGTGTTTATTACAGTACCTGTCATAGGTCCAAGATTTAGCAGAAGCCTGAATAAATCACTAATCAAGAATTGAATGAATACAAGCAAAGACACAGTCCTACTGATATCTACGAGAAATTCTAGGGAAGGGTAACTAGGACTTTTTAAGAGAGTTCTAGAGATGAGTGGAATCGTCCGTAGGAACACCATCTAGAAGCACGGTATGGATTCTAGATATACGGTGACAGTGACGGAGCACTTTACGCAATAGAAAAGGTGTCACGCAAAGAAAGTCCAAAACACTCAAAAACATATGATATACGGTGGCGGAAAAAAATGTCTAGATCTTTGGCACTAATTAGGGTTTTTATGCTTTGTGACCACTGTACATAAAGCCTAAATGTTTAATGGTGGTACCCTTTGGGAGGGGAACACAGTGGATGTGTTCACAGAGCTAAAATCCATAAATAGTACAGTGGATCTAACTTAGTGCCAAAGATATACAAAGAGTACATCTGGAAAATTGTTTCCCATGACAAAGAGCAAACTTACGAACAATGTTTCTAGTACCTAGTCCACCGACCCTTGGCCTTGATCACCACCCGCAATCTCCTAGGCATGTTATCTACGAGGTTAGCGCAAACCGTTGCAGGGATCTTCTCGCACTCTTCCTGGACCCACCCTTTTGCGTAAGGGGGTGAGCACTAGGAAAATTGCGAAGGATTTGAGTGTATGCAAGAATTTTGTGCACAATTTCAGATTGAATGTTTTCTCTGAGACTAGCCATGCTGAGGTGTGACCAAAGATGCCATAAGCCGATTGGTTCCATCTTATCATGGGTCGTCTTCGTCGTACCGCTGTAGGGTAAAACCATGAACAAAGCGGCGAAAACTAACGTGTACGCCGTGAAAGTGAGGGTAACGTAGCACGGTCGATTGTGCACCCTTGCACTATTAGAATCACGTTAGGATCTGTAGGTCTTGTCACGGTGCAGCAGTCGAAGATGTCGCGACTGTTTGGGAAAAATACCCGGGTACAGGTCTCGAATATGTTGCACTGGAGTGACCCTTTTCCTCACCAGACCTCAACTCCGAAATTCTTCTCGAATAGTCAGGGCTTCTTCAACTGCTGCACCGTGATGAGACCCGTGGATTTTTACATTATTCTAATAGTGAAAGGGTGCACAGTTGACCATGCTATGTTACCCTAAGTTTCGCGGTGGATACGCTACTTTTCGTCATTGTTTTCGTAATTTTACCCTACAACTGTACGACGAAGACGATCCATGATAAGACGGGACCAATCGACTTATGGCATCTTTGGCCACACCTCAGCTTGGCTAGTCTCAGAGATAACATTCAATCTGAAATCGTGCACAATAATCTTGCATACGCTCAAATCCTTCGCGATTTTCCTAGTGCTCACCTTCTTATGCAAAAGGGTGGGTCCAGGAGAGTGTGAGAAGATCCCTACAAAGGTTTGCACTAACCTTGTAGATAACATGCCTAGGAGGGTGCGGGTGGTAATCAAGGCCAAGGGTCAGGGGGCTAGGTACTAGAAACGATGTTTGGAAGT
Source organism: Closterium sp. NIES-67 (assembly GCA_027943415.1). NCBI lineage: Eukaryota > Viridiplantae > Streptophyta > Zygnematophyceae > Desmidiales > Closteriaceae > Closterium > Closterium sp. NIES-67. The sequence continues at coordinate 931,852 of BQMB01000423.1, read as the reverse complement.
TTGCTCTTTGTCTTGAGAAACAATTATTCGGATGTACTCTTTGTATATCCTTTGGAGTATGAGTGAGATCCAATGTACTATTCTAGTTCTTAGTGCTGTAAACACATCCACTATGTGCCTCACCCAAAGCGTACCACCATGCATCTTGCAGGTTTAATGTACAATGGTCTGAAGGTTGTGAGGCTCAAAGTGGTCAGAGAAAATCAAGCCAACAAAGTTGTGCCTGAACAGCAGCTCCTTTGTACTTTATTCCACACACTCATAAGCATGTACAAGTGCAGGTAGCAAGTATCCCATGATGAAGAATTGTGACATGTGACGCTCCACGTCAAACAGTAGAGTAGCATAGCAGATGGTGATAAGTCCATGCCTTGTGTTGAGGTTAGTAGAACTCAGCAAGTTGACTGGTACGTAGTGGTGGTTGAAGGGCAAGCGACGATGCAGCAGGTGCACCGTTGTGAAAAAGGACCATTTCAGGAGGAGGAATATTGAAAATAATGTACCCCAAGCTACATGTTGAGCGAATTCCAGCTACACAATGTAGATGAGTTGGACAACTCTAAAGATCACCCTCAAGGAACTCGTCAGTTCTAACGAGGTGTCTGTCACGATCGCTTATCCCCAATCCGGGCGTCCCATTCGTCAGTGACGGTTGGTTCGTACCAGGGACTATATTAATGAATGTTTCGAGTGTTCACCCAAACTCCTTCACTTTTGACAGCTCTCTTTGGTGGTCGTATACTGCCCAAATATGCCATCGCTGTAGATAAGTGGATATAGAGGTTATTACCATATATGGCTTTATCCCTTGGTCTCTCCATTTGGCTCATAGAGGTGAGCGATACTAGCGAGCTCACACGTCTTCATGGCAGTGGTCCAGGTCTAGAGTCCTCAGCTAGCACTGGCTGTTCATGCTAACAGGGAACATGCGAAATTCGTGATGAGGCTCGGCGTTGTTCCTCAGTCGTGGTCTCTTGTGGACAAGATCGTTTGTGAGGTCTGATGCAAATGCGCATGATATATTTGTGCTGGAATGCGCAGGTGCCTTGTAGTTTCAGCTCCCTTCTATTAGTATGGTGGCTTGCCTTCAGCTGCATTTGGTTCAAGTGTAGATGGTTTTGAACTCTGCTACACTCTAATATATTGTAGCGATGATACTGCTCTACGCGGTTAATAAACCACCAAGTGTTCGAGGTTGACGTAGCAGACATGTAATGTTTTGTGTACTATAGTAGCGCTCTACTGTTGCGTGTTGTTGCGAAGAGAATCGGTGCCAAGTGATCGCAGTAGGGCAACGTTACGAAGCTCATCGATAGAGCACAAATCCATGGTCGTGGTCGAAGAAATATGGGGATTTCTGCGCTCAACCCATTTGACTCCTCTTCCATTTCAGAGGATTGTTGGTTGCAATGACGGCAGCTCCAGTCTTCTTCATCTGTTGATTGAAAGTAACGGTTTCATTGTCATTATGTCATTTTAGCTACTCATCATGGATGTTGAATTTGCTCCAGTTCTGCTTGTAGGGGTGCCATTGGAATAACGCGGATTCCTCCATTCATAGTGATCTCGTCGCTCCAGATCACGCCTATCAGCTTCCGTGGAGGTGATGCTCTTGATGGATTGGTTGATGACGCGGATTTTATGACTCAGTTGAAGTCATCGGGCCATGAGGACTTGAAGTTCGTCGTTGTCCTCCCATCCTCATAAGAGTCTCTTTTTCTCTGAGCTCTTGAGAGCATGTGGTATAATCACGTTGGTCCAAGAATAGTGGTATCTCCATGCCACTAGTTGGAAATCGTAGATATAGTGCCATGCCGGGTCTTGAAATCATGTTGGAATGACAGTATAACCAGGTTCATCTCCATTGATTGGAGGAATATCCATCAGGATTGGGTATCACTGTCGTTGTCTGTTGTAGCGACGGCGACGGTAGACGCTCGTGGTGGCAGTTGCTGTAGAGGATGCTATTGACTCGTAATGGTATGAAGAAGAATCCATCCACTCCTTCGTCCATGTAGAGTCTTCCTGATGGGTGTAACAATTGTAACTACCAGGGAACACATGTGTCTTGATGCATATGTGTCATTTGATTGATTTCGGTGATTGGGTCGCTCAAGGGTATGAAGATTTCTCGATTCTCCCCTCGTTGTATCCACGCGTAGCAACTACCTAGTGTGCTCATCTGTGCTTCCGCTGTGCGGTCGGTAGAGCACGTAATTGTCTTCTCGCAATATATAGCTCCCTCATTTGTCAACATCGTGGGGGTGGGCGTTCTCATGTGTCGTCGAAGTTACGTCGAGGCTTGTAACGCTTCGATTTCTGGTAGAGTCGTCTCCAGTACATGTACCGTAGGTTTGCTGTTGAGCCAGTGCTTGTGGGATTTGATGTTAATTACTCCTCAAACTGTCAAGCATCGTATCATGCACATGATCTTAGCAAGCATTCCATAAACACCTGGAATCGCGGTCACATGATTGGGATGTCGTATTTTGAGCTTGATGTCAAACTGCTCCACTCAATTACTTCGGATGGCAGAGATTATTAGTGAATATGAATCGATCAGCTCCTGTTACGAAGTAGTGTTTCGCTTTCCCTAATGAGACATAGTAGCAGCGTCATTAGTTGCATGCGAAATATCCTCCTTCACATCAATTTTGGTTGGCGAGGATTTTATACAAGAAAACTGATACTTCTCTGCAATCCATAGTATGCCCATTTGTTGGATGATTTTTTTTCGTTGCTGTAGATTGATAGAATTGTGCAAGCTGTTTTTTTTTCTCTGAGATGTTTGGCTGCATTGTTGGTGTACCACGAAAATCACCTCCTTTGGTGAAGTACAAAATTATGCTTCGTTGGTGTCGATCTGGCCTCAAACAAAGATTCTGCTTTGTTGTCGATTTTGCGACTATTAGCGTACCACGTAATCGTGGTGTTATCGAGTGCAGTTGTTGACTCCCGGACATTGTTCTCCCACCAAGTAGACTTGTGGTCCATTTGTGCTGCCAATTCAATGAAGATCTGACGATCCGCGTACTACGATAGCTTTTTGCCAGTCGATGTTACCAAGTAGGTGTTCGTTGCGGATGATTGTGATGTCGAGAAGTTTTGAAGCCGCAATTTGTAACTTGATGAGGAGTTCCAAAATTTCACAGGTGAAATACTCGAAATTCTAGTTGTCAAAGTTGATGTTAGGGTATATCTGCTTCTCATCGACAAACTCCCATAACGAAGAGACTGGTCCACTGGTTCAAGGTTGATCTGACGGTCCAAACTCCAAGCGATCCAAAAATATTATTGAGTCGCGTTCAGCTTTGTTGAATGTTGGGATAGATTCGTTTCTGCGGCATTTCCTAGCCGTCAATTCCCATTGTCGATGATCGGACGCTTGTGAAGAATCCGCTGCTATCGAGGTGTCGTTTCCGCTCGCGGTACTCCATCAACAATAGTTTGCTTTGCCTCGGACAATCTGAAGCGTCGAAATTAAATCGGACTTAATGTAGATCGTAGCTCCACACATTTTGGCGCAACTCCAAGATTCGTAGCGAAGTATGAAATTCTTGGAAATATCGCAGGGTAAGTTCCACTAGGTTCCGTCGATTGCCTCGGAGGGTAGAAAATACTCTTGAATGGTTTCAAGTACCTCGAGGACATCTTCGCATTGGCGAGGGTTGCTGACGTATGCCGCTCGGAAAAAATCAACTTCGTCAATGCAGATGATCGAACGGTTGGCGGTGCTGCTCGCCATCGATAGGGAACCTATGTGCAAATGCTCGAGGTTAGTGTGAACTAAGTAAGAAATAATCGATTTACTTACGTGATCGAAAAGTTTGACTCCATCCTTGGCGTGCTCCTAGAGGTCCAGCGACTAGTTGTTGATCGGAAACCTTGTGCTCTGATACCACGTGTCACAGGTCCAAGATTTAGCGGAAGCTTGAACGAATGACTAACCAAGGATTGAATGAATACAAGCAAAGACACAATCCTTTTTATACATACAAGAACTCTAGGGAAGGGTAGTATGGCTTTCTAAGAGAGTTCTAGAGATGAGTGGAACCTTCCGTGGGAACACCATCTAAAAGCACGGTAGGGATTCTAAATGTACGGTAAGGTGACGGTGACAGAAAACTCCACGCAATTGAAAAGGTGTCATGCAAGGACAGTCCGAAACACACTGCCACAAATGATATACAATATATCAATGTGTAGAAAAGAGTGTAGGGATTTCCAGGAAAGGAACAAAACACAAAATACCACACAATAAATTGCAAATAAGCAGTTGGATGTACTCAAGGACTCGGCAAGCCTCATCCTCTCACAGTACCGACCTCCAAGTGCAGCAGCGGGCATATTTACTGATAGGCCACATTGGGAGATTCATATGGCATATAAAAAATTGCTTATGCATGGATCATAATGGACTACGACACCATAAATGTTTTAGACCAGAATGAAGTTGATGACAGTGCACCAGAATGCTACAGTGGCAAAAGGAGCTTTGCCACACCCCAGGACAAAGCTGATGCTGCCGAAGAAGATTATTCACTGCCACCTGCACCATCTTTGCCTACTGTTCTAGCTGCAACTGTTGATCCTTCCAAACCTCGGCTAGGTGAACCATCATTGTTCGAGCCACATACTGTATGCCAAAGGATTACTCTACTGTGCACCCCACATCACTCTTCCACCCGATGTCAGATCCACGTAACTCCAATGTCACTGTCGAATCCGCCTATTGCTACGAAGACAATCTTCAACGCATGCGCATGGATGCCTCGTCAGACAAAGTCGAATGCCACTTACCAGCTGAAGTTACAGACGATGACGCCATCGAAGTGGAGAGCCATCTACATCCAAGTGCTGCACAATCAGCCACGAATTTTGAGGCGACTATATTCTCCTAGTTGCCTAGATGGACGACCTTCTCTACATGGGCTCCAGCAGCGACATAATCTTGCGCATGGAGCATCGCAGCAGCACGCTCCTCGACGTCACTATTACCCCCCACGTGAAGCAGATTCTGGGGTTAAATGTCTCCCCCGTATCCGACGCCAACTACCTTACTGCCAGGCGGCGCAGCGAGCTGGGGCCAGGTCGGCAAGCTTGGGAGGCGCGACGAGTTGGGGCCGGCACTCATCATGCCGGCTCTAGCTCGTCGCGCCGTCCCCTACACGCTGTTGGCCCTGGTTTCTCCGGCGCCCTCGCTGGCTGACCGCTTTCCACCACAATCCACCGCACTCCACGGCACTCCACGGCACTCCACCGCACTCCACCGCACTCCACCTCACTCCACCACTCTCCACCGCTCTCCACCGCTTTCTACCGCTCTCCAATACACCTGCATGCTTCCTGCACCTCCTCCTCATGCGTTGCTGCTGCTGCAGTTGTGGGTGATGGCGGACGCCATTCTCTGCTAGGACGCAGAGGGCTGTGCGATGGACTTTGAGGCGTGGCTCGCCGACCTGCACCTCCAGCTGAAGGGACAGCGCCAGGATGGCCAACCTCTGGCGGTCCATGTCAAGGGTGAGCTGCCCTGCCCCCCCACGCCTACTGACCTCGCTGACGCCGCCATGCATGCTGAGCATGAAGCTTTCATAGCTGCTAAGCTCACTCGTCCTGTCTGGGAGTCGCGAAACGCCACTACATAGCTAGCTATCAGTCACGCTCACCCACTGTCCGAGTGTCCCCGCTTTCCGGCCCTAGAGACGGCCAAGGAATACCTAGATGCAGGCATTGCTCGCTATTCCACTCCCTCCTCTGCCTCGCTGGCTGACTCCTGCTGCCCCTGCTCTTCCCTGATCTCGCGTCCTTCCCCACTGCAGCTGATCTTGCCACTCACCTACGTGCTCGAGAGGCTAGCTACCATGCTTCTAGCACTGAGGCTCAGCTCACTGTACTTCCTCCCCCCCTCGACGCTACCCTTTATTTCCTAGCAATGCGCCTCCCTGACCGCCTAGCTACTCCCCACGACATTTAGTCTCCACCGCGCTGACCTCACCCTTAGCGACTTCGCTGCCACCCTGTCGGCGATAGAGACACGCCAGCGCACTATCGCTCAATCTAGCGATACTGTGGTGGTCCCTATCTTCCAGGGCTGTACTCCCTCCCAGTGCACTTACTCTGACGTCTCTGCCGCTGCAGTCGCTGAAATAGTCCATGTCGCTGAGACCACCGCGGCGGCCTCAATGCAGCCTCGGCAGGGTCGAGCTCGTTGCCCCAGAGGAGGGCGTGGGGGAGGGAGGGGTGCTAAGGGTGGTGGGGGTGGCGGGAGCGGTGGAGTGGTGGGAGTGAAGGGGGTGCATACGCGGGGGTGGGGGCTGACGCCCCAGAGCAGCAGCAGCAGAAGCCGAGGTAATAGCAGCAGCAGTAGCAGCCGTGGGGACACTCGCAGCCGTGGTGGCCCCGCGACTTCGATGGTGGTGGTCGCCGAGGTGGTCCTCGCAGCTCGACGTCGGGTGGTGGCTCCAGTTCTGTGACTTGCCAGTACCAGATCCAGTCTGGTCCCCTTCGTGGCATGGTGTGTGAGCGTCCCACTCACACCGCCGCCCGCTCTACCGCCACCTTGATGACCTTTTCTGCCTCCGTTTTGGGCCCGCGCCGGACCTCCCAGACTGGAACAGCCTGATACATCGTCGAGTGTCGGTCTTTGAGATGGATATGGATCAGATTCGTTCTGCTTTGTGGGCCATGTATGCTGATGATTCTAGTATTACTAGACCTTATTACCCTGTAACGCCTAGCGTACGTGTGTCCGCTGTGCGTAGTCTAGGCTCCCCTGCTGCGTCAGGCGTAGGACCTCCTGACTTGTTTAGCATTGGCTTTACGCTAGTGCCCTCGCCGGCTGGGCTACCAACACGCTCTCCTTCAGGCTGGAATATTGTGCGTCAGCCTATTTCTTTCGTGGCCACACCAATCTCACGCTGCTTTCAGCCCCGGCAGCAGTCGCCCTTGCCGACCCCTCTTCTGGTCCAGTATTTGCACGTATCTCCACCACCCTCTCTTGTCCGGCAGTTCCCTCACGCTCTCTTACGGGTCCGCACATCCCCTCGTTCTCCAGAAACTTGGTTAGTGTTGAATGTCTTCAGGACACGAGCGGTACGCGGTCAGTACTGAGGCCGCCACTGGTGCCCCCCTCACCATGTTCCCCCGGGACCCGGTGTCCGGCCTGTTCACGCTGGACACCGCCTCCCCCCCAGGTGGCTGCGTCTACCGAGGTCGTTGTGGCTTGCTTGTGTCGGTTGCTCATTCACCCGTCACTTATGTGGCACCACCGCCTAGGTCACCCCGCACTCCCACATCCACTTCACATGTCTAAGCATGGTCTTGTCTTAGGTCTCTCTGCGTTGCTCTCTACCCTCTCTCCCTTCCCCGCACCTCCATGCACACCTTGCGTTGAGGGTCGGCTGCACCGTGCTCCTCACTTCTCCTCGTTTCTCCCCGCCACTGCACCACTCCAGACCCTGCAGCTCGACGTCTAGGGCCCAGCCCCAGTCCCTGGGCCGCGTCGCGAGCCCTACTTTTCTAGTTCTTGTAGATGACTACTTGCGCACTACCACGGTGTTCCCCCTGGAGCGGAAGGCCGACATGCGTGGCCTTCTTATCTCGTGGCTTGTAGCTGCTTGAGTCCACCGCGCCCAACCAGTGCTTCGTCTCCACTCCGACCGTGCGATGAGTTCGCCTCCGGTCGGCTTGGCGAGTTATGTCGTGGAGAGGGCATCTCCCAGTCGTACACCCTGCCGGGCCTGAGCGTCTCAGCGTCGTCTGCCCACAAAGTGTCAGTGTGCCTTGTAAGGACCACTGGCTTGCGTCCTCCTAGCATTAGCCCCATGCCCGGTGTACTTGCTAGATAACGCAAAACCCTCTTAGCGGCTGACCAGTGCTGTGGCCGGTGTCTGCCTGTGGCCACAAATTGAACCAGGATGCTGAGAGGGTATGCGAGATCTGGACGATTGCAAGTCATCAGGTACATGAGGCTACCCACTAGCTCTGCATAAGGACCGCTAGGCTCTACAAACTCCTCAAGGACTGGAGCTGAAAGCTTGTGGTCTACTGGTAGAGGTGTGGGCTGTGCGGAGGAGAACTGAAGACCGGACCTCTTAAGGACTTGGCGCACCAAGTGTGATTATGCAAGAGTGATGGTGCACAGTGCTCTGTCCCTGGAGATCTGCAGGCCAAGGTAGCGGCGTAGCTCTCCTAGGTCAGTGAAGGTGTGTCTCCTCAGCAGCTCAACCTTCACGAAGGCCAGTGCGTCTCTGTGTGCAGTAATGAAGACCAGGTCATCTACGTAGACAAGGATGTAGAACGGGGTCTGGCCAGAACGAATGAAGAGCGAGGGGTCTGCTGACGATGGGAAGAACTGCATGTCTGCTAACGTAGCACGCAACGTGTCGTGCCACTCACGGTGCGCCTGCCGCAGGCCGTAAACCGGGCGCCAGAGGAGCCACTCGGTACCAGGGGCGAAGGTGCCAGTGAAGCCTGGTGGACGGCGCAGGGATACCTGCTCGTGTAGACTGCCCTGGAGAAACGCTGTGGAGAATTCAAGGGAGTGCAGCCCATAGTCGCGCTGTGCTGCTACGTAAAGCAACTAATGAAGAGTTGTCATCTTTGGGGACGGGGTGAAGGTCTGAAAGAGGTCAACACCCTCGCGCTGACTGAAGCCTCTAGCAACGTAGTGCGTCTTGAACACCGACGGCTCTCCAGGGAGGCGCTTCACCTTGAAGAGCCATCGGCCATCGACTACGTTCGCACCAAAGTGGGGGAACTGCGTCGAGGTAGGAGCCGGTGGATATCCAAGATGCCATCTCTGCATTTATGGCAGCTATCCACTGAGAGGCCCAGGGTCCCGAGGTCGCCTCAGCGTCAGTGCGAGGGGTGGGGATGTGAAGGGCATCTGGTCACGCTCAGGGACTAGCAGCATGGAGCAGAGATGGGGAGCGGCCTCGGACAAGAAAGCGAGCTCGTACTGCCTGTCCTGTAGAACGTCACTTCCAAGGGCAGGTGCACCCCCGACGGACGAAGGATGGGCAGGGTCAGAAACCAGAGCTTTGGCGTAGACAAGGCGGTGGGTAGAGTCAAAGTCAGCGATGGCAGCGACAAGAGCATCAAGACTGGAGACAGGAACGGACGGCTTGGTAACAAGAGAAGCGAGAACACGACGGACAAGCGGACTAGCGGCACGGAGGAAGTCCGAGAGAGGAGGAGGGGAGACAACAAGCGACAACTCAGGAGGCGATGGTTGAAGGAGAGCACGAGACGTATGAGAATGGAGCAACATCGGGTGAGAGCACTGAACAGGAGAGACAGGACGAGCACGACAGGCACGGTGAGACCACCAGCGGGAGGGGGGTGTTGGGTCAGGAGACAAGGGAGGAGACACAGCAGGAGAACGAGGGGGGAAACGAGTCGGGGACGAGTCCAGAGGAGGAAACGCAGGGCTGTAGACAGGCGGGGGAGGCGGCGGCAGGGGAGGCTTAGGCGGGCGGTCCGGGAAAGGGAGACCGAGGAGGGGAAGGGCAGAGACTTTTGCGACTGCTGCTGCTACTGCTCCACGCCGACACCAGAACCTCCAGATGCACCACAGCTACCTGCGGGACGCTCCACGCTAACACCCCATAAATGAGAAACCTCTCCAGCACATGGGCCACCACTAGGACTGCCAAGGCAAGCCACAGCACTACCCCTAGGACGAGCACCCCAAAAACTAGCATCCTCCTCAACGCCCGCACCCCCAGAGCTCTCGAACCTCTGCGGTGGCTGCGGCTGCTGCTGTGGCAGCGGCGACGGCGACGGCTTCTGCGGCGGTGACGGCGACTGCGAGTGCGATGGCGTAGGAGGAGCAGCCGGGGCAGAGACAGACGGCAAACTCAGAGCCGCAAGGCCCCCAGAGTTAGCCGACTCCTTCGCCGAGACGATCGACGGGAGGGGAGTGACGTGAGATATAACAGACGGGGGCAAGACGGGGAGGGAGAGGAGTAAGTGCTACTGGGGGAGTGGGGACCAAGAACATGGGCGAGGCAACCAAGAGACCTCGCTAGAGAAACATGGTGTAGAAGGAGACAGACTCGTCAAAAGTGATGTCACGAGAGTGAAAGAAACGGAGAGACGGCGGGTGGTAAATGTGCTAGTCAGACGTGTCTAGGGGAAGCGAAGGAAGACACAATGGAAATTGCGGGTTGTAAGCTTGTCCGTGCGAGAGGCACGAACATGAGCGAGGCAGCTTAAGACGTGGAACACAGACGCGTCACCAGGGGACCCTGTCCAGAGAAGGGTTGGCGAAACCTGCGGCCGTTGGGAGTGTGGCCATAGGTTAAGCTGGTGAGCGGCCTAGCGAACAGCGAACGGCCACAGAAAATGGGGTGCACCGGGATGGATCATGGAGGTACAAGCCACCTTCATGACCAAACTGATGCGTCGCTCAGCGACCCCATTCTTCTGCGGGGAGTCCGGCAGGGTGTATGACTGGGTGATGCTCTCCACCACCAGCACCACGGCGGCCACCACGGTGCACCACCAGCACCACAACCACCACGGCGCACCACCAGCACCCAGCGCACCACCAGCACCACGGCCACCACGGTGGCGAGGGGTCCCCACGGCGGCTGCTGCTAGGGCCGCTGCTGCACCGGGGCATCAGACCCGGTCCCCTCGTCTGCACCATCGCCGCTACCACTGCCACCTTTGCCACCCCCACCACCCCTCCAACCGCCATGCCCCCCCCGGGCCGGACGTCCCCTACCCTGACGAGCCTGCGCCGAGGCCGGTCAGGAAGTCGCATTGCAATGAGGTAAAGGGTAGCGCAGAGAGGAGGAGGGAATGCAGTAAGCTGGGCCTCAGTGCTAGCAGCGCGGTAACTAGTCTCAAGTGCGCGCAGATGAGTGGCAAGGTCAGTGACAGTGGGGAAGAACGCACGATCCGGGGACAACATGGGGAGGATCAGATGGCCGGCTGAGGCGGAGGAGGGAGTGGAATAGCGTGCGATGACTGCATCTAACTATTCCTTTGCATTTGCTACAGCAGTACAGCGGGGACGCTCAGACAAGGGGAGGGCGTAACTAATAGCAAGCTGCGCTACCGTGTCGCGCGACTTTCAGATAGCGCAGAGAAGCTCAGCAGCGGCAAATACCTCACGCTCAGCAGACGTAGGAGCGTCAGGGAGGGCAGCAGGCGCGGCGGGGGAGGGAGTCTTACCATCGACATGGACGGCCAGGGAGTAGCCGTCCTGGTGCTGACCTGTAAGCTGACGGCGGAGGTCGATGAGCCAAGCATTTAAGTCGATCGCCCGACCCTCCGCATCCAGGCAGAGCACAGCGTCGGCCATCACCAGGGCCGCAGCAGCTGACAATGGCACCGCGGCACGATGGCCCGACGACACGGCGGCACGACGATACGGCGACACAGCAGCACGACGGCACGGAGATACGGTGACACAGCGGTGTGGCGGCACGACGGCACGGCAGCACGGCGGCACGGCGTCACGGCGGCACGGGAACAGCGCAGCACATCGGCACGGCGGGAAAAGGGGCCGACGCGAACTGGGGCCGGCTCGAACGGGGGCCAGTGTGAGCAGGGGCCGGTGCGGGCTAGCGGTGTCACAGGATCGAATGAGGTTTGCTCAATGTTGCACTTTCCGGAGTACATCAGGTAACCAGGTTTAACCTGTCCAAAGGGAATAGACCCTTCTAGAAATAGAATCACCATGCGTATAGCCATGCCAGGCTATTGGCTTTAAGGGATTACAGCAGGATTATGCTAGATATAGCGCGCCAGTACATCCCGAGCCTGGTCAGTGATATAATCATAATAACAGGATACAAAGGATAATGGAAAAGGAGGAATAGGAAACCAAATGAGATGAGATAAAGACCAAATGAATCAGGATAAAAAGAGGAATGAAATAGAAAGGAAATATGGAAAGGGGAAATTGGTGTAACGGCGTCGTACTCTCACAAGCGGGGACGGCGCGGAGGGACGGGGCTGGCGCGAAACGGCAGGGCCAGCGCGAACTAGTGGGGCCGGCGCGAAGTGGCGGGCCCAGCACGGACTAGCAGGGCCGATGCGGACTAGCGGGGCCAGCGCGGACTAGCGGGGCCGGCACGAACTGACGGGGCCGGCGCGAACTAGCGGGGCCGGCGCAAACTGACGAGGCCAGTGCAAAGCGACGTGGCCGGCATGAACTAGCTGGGCCGGTGCGAATGGATGTGGCCGGCGCGAACTAGCGGGGCCGACGCGAAGTGACAGGGCCAGCGCGAAGGGACAGGGCTGGCGCGAAGCGACAAGGCCGGCGCGAACTAGCGGGGCCGGCGCAAACGGATGGGGCAGGGGCGTACTATCGGGGTCTGCGTGAACTGACGGAGCCGGCGCGAAGTGACGAGGTTGGCGCGAACTAGCGCGGCCGGTCCGAACTGACGGGGCCAACACGAAGTGACGGGGCCGTCGCAAACTAGCAGGGCCGACGCGAACTAGCGAGGCCGGCACGAACTAACGGGGCCAGTGCAACGTGACGGGGCCGGCGCGGACAGAGCTAGGGCACAGGCGCGGCTAGGGCTAGGGCACGGCTAGGACACAGCTAGGACACGGGCTAGGGCTAGGGCTAGGGCTAGGGGCGAAAGTGTAAGTGGGGAGGGGGACCTAACCTAGCGTGATTCTCAGAGTAGAAAAGTGACTAGAATTAGGCATACAGGTTGATTTTGTTCAAGTGGTTGTACCCTTTAAGAGCATGCACCTATCTAGCCTATAATAACATATACAAATATGTTTGAACCACCCCGTAGGCCAGATGAGGAGCAGTTCCTGTAAGTCGACACACAGCTCAGGGAGGCACTACTAGTCCAGCCTCTGAGGCAAAGGTCCGAAGACCAGTCAGCAAGAGTACAAACAAGACAAGAGCAAACCAGGGCAGCACTACTAGTCCGACCACTGGAAAAGAGAAGCCACAAGGCCAGTCACAAAGGTATATATAAAAAGAAGTACACAATCAAGGTCTTAGCAAGTGAGTAGCTACAGGAACTAAACCAAGCTGCAAACAGTGCTGATGATGATATTTAGGCGCAAGCGCCTTAGTAAAGATATCAGTTGTGTTGGCACCGGAGGCCAAGTGTACTACGCCGGCCCGACGACGCTGCTGTAGCTCGTGCAGGAGGAAGTACCGCAGCTAGATGTGCTTCACTCTGCCCTCCGGTGGAGGCTCTTGACACAGGAGGATCATGGCCCTGTTGTCAGCGTACAAAACCGGGGCAGAGCTAGGCCGCTCGCCTAAGTCGGTGAGCAAGAAGGTCAGCCAGCGGAGCTCCTGTGCCGCCATGACCCCAGCTAGATGTCACCCTCGCAGCTAGAATGTGCAACTGACGACAAACGGGTGGACCTCCATGAGACCGCGCCTGCACCAAGGCTGAAGCAGTAGCCCTAAGAGGACATGAGGGTCTCCCCAAGAAGCGTCTATGTGCCCTGTAAGGACCACTGGCCTGCGTCCTCCCAGCACTAGCCCCATGTCCAATGTACTTGCTAGATAACGCAAAACCCTCTTAGCGGCCAACCAGTGCTGTGGTCGGTGTCTGCCTGTGGCCACAAAGCGAGCCAGGAAGCTCATAGGGAATGTGAGATCTGGATGAGTGCAAGTCATCACGTACATGAGGCAACCCACCGGATCTACATAAGGACCAGTGGGCTCTCTTGACTCCTCACGAACAGGAGCTGAGAGCATGTGGTCTACTGGCAGAGGTCTAGGCTGTGCTGAGGAGAACTGAAGACCGAACCTCTGAAGGACCTGGCGCACCAAGTGTGACTGTGTGAGAGTGACAGTGCGCGCTGCTCTGTCCCTGGAGATCTGCAGGCCAAGGTAGCGGTGCAGCTCTCCTAGGTCAGTGCAGGTGTGCCTCCTCAGCAGCTCGGCCTTCATGGAGGCCAGTGCCTCTTTGACTGCAGTAGCGAAGACCGGGTCGTCTACGTAGACAAGGTTGTAGAACAGAGTCTGGCCAGCACGAACGAAGAGCGAGGGGTCTGCAGAGGACGAAAAGAACTGCAGGTAAGCTAGCGTAGCTCGCAGCGTGTCGTGCCACTCACGGGGCACCTACCGTAGGCCGTAGATCAGGCGCCGGAGGAGCCACTGGGTCCCTAGCGGGAAGATACAGGTGAAGCCCTGTGGACGGAACAGGTTGTTCTGCTCGTGTAGGTTGCCCTAAAGAAAAGCAGAGGAGAATTCGAGGGAGCGGAGCTCATAGTTACGCTGTGCTGCTACGTGTAGCAGTGCCTGAGGAGTAGTCATCTTCGGGGTAGGGGCGAAGTTATAAAAGAAGGTCTGAAATAAGTCCACCCCCTCGCGCTGATTGAAGCCTCGAGCCACGTAGCGCGCCTTGAACACAGGCAGCTCTCCAAGAGGGCGCTTCACCTTGAAGAGCCACCGGCCAGAGACAACGTTCACCTTAGGTGGGGGAACTGCGTCGACGTAGGTGCCAGTGGATCTCCAAGATGCCATCTCCTGCTCCATGGCAGCTATCCAGTGAGAGGCCCAGGGTCCCGAGGCCGCCTCAGCGTAGATGGGAGGGGTCGAGATATGAAGGGCGCCTAGTCACCCTCAGGGACTAGCAGCATCGAACAGAGATGGGGAGCAGCCTCGGACAGGAAAGCAAGCTCGTACTATCTGTCCTCTAGGACGTCACTGCCAAGGGCAGGAGCATCCCCGACAGACGGAGGGCAGGCAGAGCCGGAGACCAAAGCTGTGGTGTAGTCAAGAAAGTGGGTAGAGGCGAAGTTAGCGACAGCAGCGACAAGAGAGTCAAGGCTCGAGACAGGAACAGACGGGTCGGTAACGAGGGAGGCAAGGACCCGAGGAACAAGAGGACAAGCAGCACGAAGGTAGTCAGACAAAGGGGGAGGCGCGACAGCAAGCGACAACGGAGGAGGAGACGGGAGGAGGGGAGGACGAGACGCGTGGGAACGAAGCAACATAGGGTGAGAACGCTGAAAAGGAGACAGGACGAGCACGAGAGGGATGGCGAGACCAGACGTGAGACAGAGGCAACGGGCCTGGATATAGAGCAAGAGACACAAGGGGGGAACGAGGCGGAAAACGGGTCGGGGACGAGTTCGGCGGAGGAAACACAGGCCCGTGGACAGGAAGGGGAGGAGGCGGCGAGGGAGGCGCAGGCGAGCGGTCAGGGGAGGGAAGGCTGAGCAGGCGAAGGGCGGACACCGGCGGTGACTGTTGCTGCTGCTGCTCGATGCCAACACCTGGACCGCCAGCTACACCACGGCTACCTCCGGAACACTCCAGTCTAGCACCCCAAGAGCAAGCACCCCCAAAGCGAGAACCCTCTCCAGTACTGGGGCCACCCCCGAGCCCACCAGGACAAGCCACGACAGGAACCCTAGGACTAGCACCCTTTTCAACGCTAGCACCCCCAGAGTCCTGGAACGGCTGTTGCTGTTGAGATGGCGGCGGATGCTACGGTGGCACCGACTGCTGCTGCTGCGACTGCGACAACTTGCTGCGGCGGCGTCTGCGACGACAAGGCAGGGGACACCGGGGGAGAGGCAGGTGGTGAGAAGTGCGCTGCGGGGCCACCAGAGTCAGCCGACTCCTCGAGCGGGACAAGCGACAAGAGGGGAGTGACGTGAGACACTCCAGACAGAGTAGGATGGGGAGAGTGGGGAGCAGGGGTTACCGGGGGAGTGGGAAACAGAAACATGGGTGGGGAAACCGGGAGACCTCGGTGGGGAAAGCGTGGGTAAAAGGAGACAGACTCGTCGAAAGTGACGTCACGCGAGTGAAGGAAGCGGTGAGACGGTGGATAGTAAAGGTGCCAGTCAGACGAGTCCAGTGGGAAACCGAGGAAGACAAAGGGGACAGTGCGGGCAGTGAGATTGTCTGTGCCAGAGGCATGAACGTGAGCGAGGCATCCCCAGACGTGGAATGCAAACGCGTCACTAGGAGACCCGGTCCAAAGGAGGGTCGCTGAAACCTGCGGCCGCAAGGAGTGGGGCCACATGTTCAGCTGGTGAGTGGTGTAGCGAGCAGCGAAAGGCCACAGAAAATGGGGTGCATTGGCATGGATCATGAAGCTACGAGCCACCTTCATGACCAATCCGATGTGTCGCTCAATGACCCCATTCTGCTGTGGGGAGTCCGGCAGGGTGTACGACTGGGTGATGCCCTCCGCACGACAAAACCGGCCAAGCCGACCGGAGGCAAACTTGCCGCCACTGTCGAAGTGGAGACACAGCACGGGGAGACCAAGGTGGACTCGCGCAGCTACGACCCACAGGATCAGAACATCAGGCACGTCGGCCTTCCGCTCCAGAGGAAACACCGTGGTGTAGCACGTGTAGTCATCAACAAATCTCAGGAAGCAGTGCTCTCGATGCGGCCCAGGGACGGGGGCTGGACCCCAGACGTCCAGGTGCAAGGTCTGGAGTGGCGCGCTCGCAGGGCGAAGCGAGGAGGAGTGAGGAGCATGGCGCAGCCGACCCTCGACTCAGGGCATGAACGGCGGGGCAGGCGAGGGAGGGAGGGAAGGGAGCGACGCAGGGAGACCTAGGACAAGACTGTGCTGAGACATGTGACTTAGACGCGGGAGTGCAAGGTGACCTAGGCGGTGGTGCCACAGCAGCGACGGGTGAGTGAGCGACCGACACGAGCAAGCCGCTGCTACCTGGGGGGACGCTCTCACCTGGGGGGACGCAGTGTCAAGCGTAAACAGGCCGGACACAGGGTCCCGGGGGAACGTGGTCAGAGGAACACCAGTGGTGGTCTCGGTGCAGACCGCGTAACGCTCGTGTCCGGGGAACGTAGTGGTGACGCCGAGGTTCTGAAGACAGCTAACACCAATTAGGTTCCTAGAGAACGAGGGGAGGTGCAGGCCTGTAAGAGTGCCTGAGGAGGCCGCCGGGCAGGGAAGGTGGTGGAGCTACGTGCAACTACCGGACCGGAGGAGGGGTCTGCAAGTGCGATGGTGGCAGGGGCGGCCAGCGGGGTAAGGTAGGTGTGGTCGCGGAAGATGCAGGTAGACGCACCGGAGTCGAGTGTGAAGGAGAGCGAAGCGCTAGCGGCTACCGGGGGAGGGGCTAGTGTGGAGCCTAGGCTAAACAAGGCAGGGGATCCTACGCCTGACACAGCAGGGGAGCCTAGACTACACACGGTGGACACACCTACTGTAGGCAACACCGGGTAATAGGATCCAATCACATTATGTCATCAACATACATGACAGACATAGCATTCCTAATCTGAAGCTGGTACTGGCAGGTGACCACGCTGGAGCTGCCACCCGACATCGAGCTGCGCTCGCCCCCTCCCACGACCACCGCCGCTAGCGCTGCCAGTCCACCATGGCGGCACGGGTCCCCATGGCGACTGCTGCTTCTGTGCCGACTGCGGCGACAGCTGCGGCTGCTGAGTCTGCTGCTGCTGCTGCTGAGGCTGCGTCTGCTGCTGCGGCTGCTCCGGGGTACCAGCCCCGGTCCCGTGGTCTGAACCACTGTCCCCGCCCTCACTGCTGCCACCCTCCCCACCGCCACCCCCCTTCCCCCCACCATGCCTCCCTTTGGGGCGGCGACCCCTATCCGGACGCTTCTGCGTTTAGGCCGCAGCATCGGTCTCAGCAACAGCAGCCGAGATGTCAGAGTAAGTGCACTGGGAGGGAGCACAGCCCTGAAAAATAGGTATCGCCGCACTACTGCTAGACTGAGCGATACTGCGCTGGCGGGTCTCTATCTCAGACAGGGCAGTGACAAAGGCGATGAGAGTGAGGTCACCCGGGTGCTGTCTAAGGAAGTGGTCGCAGGCTGTGGCTAGGCGGTCAGAGAGGCGCGTGGCGATGAGATAAAGGGTAGCACAGGACGGCGGCCGGAAGGCAGTGAGCTGTGCCTTACTGCTAGCAGCACGGTGCTTGTCTCAAGCGTGCGGAGGTGCGTGGCAAAGTCGGCGACAGTGGGGAAGAACGCAAGATCAGGGAAACAGCATGGGAAGGATCAGGCGACCGGCAGAGGCAGTGGCGGGGTTGGAATAGCACGCAATGACAGCATCTAAGAAGGCCTGGGCGTTCGCTACAGTGGTAAAGCGAGAACGCTCAGACAGCGGGAGCGCACTGCTAATGGCAAGCTGGGCGACAGCGTCGCACGAATCCCAGACGACACGGTCAAGCGCAGCAGTGGAAAAGGCCTCACGCTCGGCAGTGGTGGGGGCATCAGAGAGGGCAGCAGGGGCAGGGGGGTGGGGAAGTAGGCCATCGACATGAACAGCCAAGGAGTGGCCGTCCTAGCGCTGGCCTGTAAGGTGACGTCGAAGGTGGACGAGCCATGCCTCAAAGTCGAGCGCCCGACCCTCTGCGTCCCGACGGAGCTGTGACCCCGCCATCGCCACTGATACAGCCTATAACATATACAAATATATGTTGACACAGGACTTGTAGTGCCGCCCTGAGTTACTCTTGTTTAGTTTGCACTCTTGCTGACTGGTCTTCGGACCCCTGCCTCAGAGGTTGGACTAGTAGTGCTACCCAGAGCTGCGTGTTACATGCTAGGCATTGCCCCTTATCTAGACGAGGGGGTGTGTCAACTTATGCATATGTTTTGCATGTATAGTTATAGACTAGATGCGTTCATGCTCTTAGAGAGTACAACACCCAACTATGTTTCTCCCTATACCGTAATCCCCCGGATATAGGCGCATAGGTGCTTATAGGAAATACCTAACAAAAGTGGCATGCGCTTGTAATCGAATAAAAATTATAAGCCCAGGGCTTATGAAAGGGATTTTATGGAAAAAAGATTTGAGCGCGTGAAAATGTATTTCTTGACATTTGCATTCTAGCGCGTTTCCAAAGGGCATCATTCTGACAAAGCGCGAGAAGTTGGCTGACAAATCTTCCGCCACCAGATCCACTCGGGAATGACAGGTATTGCGAGCCAATCAGAGCCAACACACACTGAGCGAGATTCGCGCTTCTGGCTCGGGAGGCGCTCGGGAGGGACACGGCATAAACTCCGATATGGAAATCCCTCGTTTAACTTGCGTTTTGACAAAAATGTGATGCGCCTATAGGAAATACATTTTCAAAAATATGGGTGCGATTATAATGAAATAACGGATGTAAGTGCACTTGCACTCCATATGCGCAATGGGCCAAATAAAGGGATGCGCCTATATCCGGGGGATTACGGTATGCCTTCCTAGAGTTCACTTCGTCATTCTAACAGCTACGATTTGAAGGGGGGAATATGGTTGATCTTCTTTGACCTATACAGTGGTTCATTTCTCCTCATATAGAGGACGCGAGCTAGTGGCAACGGCCACTCGAGTCAACATTTAAACAGTGCAGCGAGAGCTTGAAACTTGAAGTTGCGAAGCTGCGATTATAGGCCCTGGGGCCGTTCGTCGGCCAATTTTATAGTGGCACGGAGAGGAAGGGCTGGCATGCGGAACATAAAACGAGGGTTCGTTGGGTCGCCGAAAGTTTAGTGCGACGAATGACGTCATCATGCGACGGGTTTGGTTTAGTTGGCGATTTCCAAACCTAGAACTCCCAAGTCGCGTGCCTCTTCCCGTTCCCCCCAAAAACGCACAAAATCCGCCGCCCAGAGCTTAGGGGCAAACTTAGTGCCATACCCCTTATACAACTCATACCACCAAGGTCGTGGTATTGAGCGGAGGCGCTTCGGCATGGCGCGCAGAGCTGGCCAGTGCACTCACGTTTGATTGGCCAATTCGATTTGGAATGGTCGGGGATTTTTTTCGTTGAAGGTCCCCACATCTGAAAGGTGTCACTGCACATTGTCGGCAAATTTATTTTACTTGTTTCTGCAAGCTTGACCACTGCCATCATTTAACTTGACTGTCTTGACTTCGGGTCCGCCCGGGCACAAATAAAATTATCGAATACGTTCGGCCACGTAACTTCTGTTCGCCCGGGAGACTGTCGCCCGTGCTACTACTCGTGCCCCTTCCCCTTCCCATAAAAATTACCAGCGAATGACCCCCCTGATCGGTTGGCCGTATTCTGGAATAAGGATGGTGCCGAGCAATTTCTCAGGTCTGGCTCGGAATAGGCTTAAAGCCAACCAATCTTTTTTATCACACCAAACCTCTTGGAATAGAGTGTATACCGATCAGTAGAATAAGGAAGGCTAGAATACAGAATGAGGAAAGAGCACCTAGCTGCTGACTCGGGCGAAATCGTGCCAACAGCCAGTCCATGTGAATTCCATCTTTTTTGCAGGAATAGCTGGGAATAGTGAAGAGTGGGGCAATCCAGACGCAATGACTAATGCCCTTATTTCAGAAACGGGAAACGTCGAATACCCAATACCAGCCTGTGTCTGACCGCCAAGAAAACAAATTCAGGGTCACATTTCGATATCAAGTCAGATGCAGGGCCCAGATGCACAATTTGAAGCCTTGTTTCCCCCCTCCCTTTTGTTTTTCGTGACCAAGATCGTGCCGGGCAAGTTTGGAAATCTGCCAGCTCAGACGCGTCAGTTACATCACGCAATTTCGTACATAAAACAGCCCCAACTTCTCGCCGTCACCTAACCTGGCGAGTCAACGCGCGGAATACGGAAAGCTCGAAGCGGATTCCGTATTCCGTATTCCGGAATAACGACTTACCGATCAGGGCCATAGAAAGGCTTCGCCAGAGGCTTCTTAAAGAGGTTTCGTGGATGCTGGTGAATGAACAAGACGTCGTTTTCCCTAGCTGACTTACCAGTCTTCCTGCACTTGCCTTGTTTAGGAATGAACAATTGCTTCAAGTGTTCTCAAATGATGTGTTTCCACTAGTGATGACGTGTTGTAAGCGAGGAAGAAACGAGCCCAATGTATATGCACTCAAATTGGTGATATTCGGGAAAAGGCGGTCTATAACGGAGATTGTAGCTCACAGGACAGATGCTAGTAGCATTTCTTCGGATTGTCTGATGGCTAATTTGTAAGGCTGCCCCAGATTCCCTGCATGATTCGGCAAAAGCTGTGATTGCCGCCTGATCTGCTTGTTACCGTCGCATCGGTGCATTAGTTGCATTTCTTTCCCGCACTCGACTCCCGACGGGGTACTCGTAACCCCCCTGCCACGTGCCAGGCACGTAGCCCCCGCCGAGTTTTTCGTTTCTCAGCTTGGCCGAGCTTCTCTTGCGGCCGGCTTCGCCCGATCTTAGCTGGTTCGGTCGTGGCTCGGCATGGCGGAGCTAGCCTCGGGGTATCGCAAGGTGTCGCCCGAAGCTATTCCGGACCTCATTGCGTGGCTCGGCAGGTGCGGCAAACCTCGTTCCTTTCGACATTTTATCTCCCAGTTGCGATGCGCTTAGCGTACGACCGACCTTTGTCTTGAGGCGAAAACTCAGCAGAGGGGAAAAAACGGGGGAGCGAGGGAGCGACGCGGCGAAAGTATGTTTCGCCACTGATGTCTGAATGCTACTTTTACCCTACTCCGCAAAAAGCTACTTCCGCTCACCCCCCTTTTTTGGGATGAGCGAGCGAGGGAGCGAGGGAGGGATCGACGGGAGGGGGGGAGATTTGCGGAATGGCGAGGGGGGAAGGTCGCGGGGCGGGATAGGCGAGAGACGATGAGGCGAAGAGGAGAACGTCGCATTGGGCACACCCGACCATCCTCGCTGATTCCCCCTCCGCCCTTCCCCTTTTTCCTGTCCCGCTTCTCCCTTCCCCCTCCCCGCTCCCCTATCTCCTCCCCCTATCTGGTGTCTGCAGTGCGTTACAACCAGCTTAACATCCATCCGTTCACCGCCCTACCGACTGCCTTGCATTCAACTCTGATTCCCTCACCGCCCGTTTGATCTGCCTTCCATTCCGCTCTCACTCCTCCTCCCCATTGTTCTGCCTTTCATTCAACTCTCATCTCCTCACACCTCACCACCCCCAGGTGGCCTCGCCGTGCGTCACGACCACCCCAACTTCCGTCCCTTCACTCTCAGTCTCCTCCCTTCTCGATTTTTGAGGCGCCTAAAAAAATCCTTCTCGCTTGTCTGCCTCTCAACCATCCCCATGCCCTTCACCTCTCCACCACCTCAGGTGCCTGGCCGTTTTCCACGCCCACTCCTGTCGTTTCACCTCAAAGTCATCTACCTTCTCACTCACCTCTCACGCACCTCCCACTCACCTCTCACTCACCTCCCACTCACCTCCCATGCTGCTCTCCCCCTCGCAGGTGCCTCGCCATGCGTCACGACCAGCCCAGCTCCCCTTCTTTCACTCTCAATCCTCCCTTCTCTTTCGCCCCTTCAAGTCTTCACCTCCCCTCCCCTCCCCAGGTGTCTGTCTGGCCTGGCCGTGCATCACGACCCGCCCAACTCGCCGCTCTGCCGCACATTCTTCCTCCCATTCGCTCACGTCCTCAACCACGTGCTCCCTCTTCTATTGAACCCCCCTCCCCCCCCTCCCCCCCCCTCCCCCTTCCCCCCATCCCCGTCCCCCCCTGCCCCACCCCCCCTTTCCCCCCAACCTCCTCCCAGGTGTCTGGCTGTGCGTCACGACCAGCCCAACTCGCCTCTGTGGCGCACCTCAGTGCTCCAATTCGCGGACGTCCTCAACCATGCGCTGCTGCTAGACTCCCCTCCGTGCAGCCTAGACCCCCCCTCTCACACCCCCTTCCCCTCTTGCCAATCGAGTGAAGACAATGCGCGGGGGAAGGGGGAGATCAGCGTCCTGCATGGAGGGCCCCGAGGAGAGTCTGTGGGAGCGGCGGAGTTGGACTCGCGAAGCAGCTGTGCGTTGGTGATGGAACCAGACACGGGTTTCGACCACCAGCAGCAGCAGCAGCAGCAGCAGCAGCAGCAGTGCGTTTCTCTCTCTGGGTCCACAGCCACATGGGAGCCAGCAGTGCGGCAACGGTTCTGGCGGGAGCTGGTGGGGCTGTATGAGGGGGTGGTGAGGGGCATGTGTGCGGGGGAGGGGATGGTGAGGGGAATGGGCACGGGGGAGTGGCATTCTAAGTCCGCCCAAGGGATGCCGCCCGCCCAGGTGCATGAGGACGAGGTGCTACAGGAGCAGATGGTGCGGCTGCTGGGAGAGAAGGTGCTCAGATACTGCCAAGACGCGCCAGAGGAGGTGAGCCAGCGACGTGAATGGTGTGCTGAGGAGTGAGGTGTGGTGAGGTGAGGTGAGGCGAGGTGAGCAGACATGTTGAAGGGCTCGGGCTTTGACGCGCGTCAACTTTTGGGTGCGCGTCAGAAGGAAAACGAGTGCTCAGATACTCCCGAGACGCGCCGGAGGATGTGAGATGGTGCAGCGGTGGCCGTGGGTGGGATGAACGCGAGGTGATGAACGCAGTGGTAAGGAGGTGACTTACGAGATCGAACGGCTGGTGCACGCGTCTCACTCACTCCCGCCCCTCTAGCTGCTGCCCTCATGCTCCTTATCTCCTGTTTCTGGCTTTTACTCCACATGCAACTATCACGGAGGATTCCTTCGAGAATCATTTCATGGATGGCTACCTGCCAGCCAGTCACGCAGAGAGTTCCAGCATGCACGCACCTCTACCACTCAATCCGCTGAACGCACCACCATCACCATAACACCAACACCAAGTCAATCCCGGCCGGCAGGCGGAACGGTGGGGCAAGTCTGGTGGGGCTACTGCTGAACGGGCAGCGAGCAAGGTGGGCATTGCACACAGTGAGTGGCAGACTTCACACCCGCACTTGTTCCGTTCTTTCATCCCACACCCCCCCACTCTCAATGGCAGGCGACGCAGCGCCTGGTGGGGCTGCTGCTGGACCTGGCAGAGCGGGCTGTGGGCGAAGTGCAGCTGACGGGGAGTGGGGCAGGCAGCGCCGGCAGCACAGAGAAGGGTGAGTGGTGCGGTGCGGGCTTACACGCCCTGCCTGGCGGAAAAGAGCGTGGGCGGGGGCAGCTGACGGGGAGTGTGGCTAGCAGGGAGACACACAGGTGAGCAGGGTGAGCAGGGTGAGCGGGGTGAGCAGGGTGAGCGGGGTGAGCAGGGTGAGCGGGGTGAGTGGGGTGAGTGGGGTGAGCAGGGTGAGTGGGGTGAGTGGGGTGAGTGGGATGAGTGGGGTGAGCGGGGGCACATGAGCGTGTGTGCTAATCACACACTAGTTCAGTGAAGCTTGATCAGGATGCATACACACACGATCTAAAATGAAAGATTTAAGCATCTACTCTCTCCATTCTGTCACAATTTTCGCCTCACTATAACACTCCGTTCTACTCACCTTCGTGTTTTCCCAGTGCTCCACAATTCTTGCTTTCTTCTTTAATGCCCATTTCCCTCCTTATTCTTACTTCATGCTCTTACTCTACTGCTGAGCTGCCTCTCTCCTGCAGATACAGGAAGCGCCAACGAACCTGCAAGTGGTAGCAGCAGCATCTCGCATTCACCCTCCACCAGCACCGCATCCAACCGCACTGCACCAGACCGCTCCCGCTCCTTCTCCACCCCTGCAGTATCTGTCTCACCGCTTCGCAATGCCTCCGGCCCAACCCCTGCCTCTGCCTCCGCCTTAAGTTTAGGTTCAGGTGCTGGTTCAGGTGGAATTTCAGGGTCTTTATCAGGAGGGCAGGTGTCTGGCGGTGATGGAAGGCCAGAGGCGCCACTGAGTGGGCTGGCGCGGGTGGGCAGCTGGCTGGGGTGGGGGGGTGCTGGCAGGCGTGGGTCGGGGGAGGGACAGGGGGGGCGAGGGGAGGATGTGAGGGGAACAGGGAGTGTAGTAAGGGGGGGTAGTGATGGTGGTGGTGGCAACATGGTGGTGGGCAGGACGACGAGCAGCGGGGCTGTTGCTGGGGGTGCTGGGCACAGAGGGAGTGATGAGGCAGGCGGCAGTGGCGGCTATACCAACGGCATTGCTGGTGGCAATGGCAGTGGTGGCAGCAATAGCTCCAGCTCCACGTGGAGGGAGACGCTGCACCCCGTGTGCTTCACTGCCGTCCACCTGTTGCCGCAGATATGCGGGTGAGTGAATTGTGTTTCTCATACTTGCTGGGTGGGTAGGCAACATGCAGCCGGGCAGCAGCAGTAGCAGTCACAATCATGTCATCACTAGGGCTGCACCAGCACGGGCAGTAGGCACCCGCGAATTGACAACCGGAGCACAAGCAGGCACCATGTGGATATTAACCCTGTTTGCTTTGCTTCAATGCAATCCATACTCTCAGCAAAGCGACCCCCTCGGCAGAGGGACCCCCTCAGCAGCCCTGCTGTGCTGGTTGCCTGCAGCACCGCCCCAGTCCACGCTACCTCGCCTACTGAATGATCCCTCGCACATGCTTCTCCCACGTCGCGCCTTGCACCCATCCCCAACCTGTCCCGCCCTTCGCCCCTCCAGCCAGCCTCTCCTACTGATCCCGTCACCAGCCCTGCCGTGTTCGTGGCATGCCTCACCACGCCTCGCTTCCTGGCGTCCTATTCTTGTTTCACTCGCTTATGCTTCTCTCTCCCACCTCTGCCCTGCCACATTCCTAACTCCTCACCCAGCCTATTTGAAGCTAAGTTGGTACTTTACGTCAATCCAGCCCACGTACACGTACGCGTAACGTAACGTTACGCGTACCTTACGTTACGCGTACGTTACGTGTACGTCCACCGGGCAGGCGTTAAATTTTTTCCCGGGCCAAAATTTGTCCGCGGGAAAAACGCGATCAACATCTCGCGGCAGCTATACTTAAACGCGATCTAGAAATTAACTACTAGACTACTGCTGAAGGTCTCCCCTCAGTCTGCGACACGCGCCTAATCGTCGCGCTGGTGTGGGGGAGGGGGGTCCTTCCTAGCTAAAGTGCTAGCTTAAGCTTAGACTAGGTTGGCGGGATCCTGTGGGTTAGGATCTACGTGACTGGAGGGGGACGCGATTATTTGTCGAGGGCTGGGTAAGGGTTGGTTGGAAGGGGATGGGCGCGAGCGGTCGGTTGGGTTGACTCGTCGATTTGCCAGCGCGTCAAATTTGACGTGCCGGCACATTGACGAGGTTTCGCACCTCCCTATGCCTTTCGTCGCAATTGCTTCTGTCGGCAGAATTTTGCAGAGTGGTTTGCCAGCGCGTCAAATTTGACGCCCACCACTTTCGCCACCCAATCAATCAAGCACACGCACCGCGTAATCAGTTTCGTCGCTCCAGCACCCGTCGGCAAATTTGAGGTGCGACGAAAATGCCTTCTAGTATTTCGACCAATCGCATACTACATGTAGGTTTCGTTGCAACCGGCAGCAACACGTTTCCGCGTACATGCCATTTCGTCCTAGCGCTTTCGCCTAAATTGGTTCGCGGCTCCAGTGACTCTTCCGCACGTCAAATCCTGATTGCTACTTAATTACGACAGATTTCAGTCCGAATCCACAGAACTACCAGCAGCACCAGCACTTACTCATATTTCCAGCCAAAATCAGCTTTGAAATTCAGCTGTCATGGCGAACGTTGATGACCATCCTATTTGGAAGTATTTCAACGTGCCGGAGGGTGGTAAATGCGACTCCACCGTAGACAAGCAGTGCAAGTTTTGCAACCGCGTTTGGAAGCTCAATGTAGTGCGCGCACAGAACCATATTCTTGGCATCCGCAATAGCGGCATAATCGCGTGCCCCTCAGCTACTGACGAGGCGAAGGAGGAAGTGAAAGCTGCCTTGGCGAAAAAAAGGAGCGATGACGACGAGCGGAAGAAAGCAAGCCAGAGGACTGCAAATGCGTTCGCGCATACCCCTATCGTCAACACGACCACGAACATGCCCGAGAGTAGCAGTGGAGCGCGAAAGCGGCCGGCGACGCAGAGGACGCTCACGGATACACGTCCCAAGCCGGTGGATGCTGCGAATGCGCAGTTGGCCGTTGCTTCGTTCTTCCACGTTTGTCGCATTCCGCCAAACGTGGCCGAACATGAAGCCTTCAAGACGATGCTGAAGAAGGTGGCAGCTGCGGGACCCGGTTTCTCCCCACCCGGACGTCGACTTATCATGGGTCGCCTGCTTGAGGAGTGCAAGTCGAAGACCGAAAACGCCCTCAAGGATGTGAAGGAGTCGTGGAGCGAAATTGGTGTGAGCATCGCGTGCGACGGGTGGACGGATGGCGAAGGCCGACCTCAGCTCAACATCCTGGCGGTGAACTCCCGTGCAAGCGTCTTCCTGTTTGGCGTGGACTGCGGCACGGATAAGAAAGGAGCCGACTACATCGCCAAACATTTGAAGACCGCGATTGTGGAGGTCGGCGCAGAGAACGTCGTTGGACTGCTGATGGATGGTGCGAGCGCGAACATCAGCGCTGCCAGCATCATGGCGCAGGAGTATCCTAAAGTGCAGTGGATTCGTTGTGCCGCACACGCGCTCAGTCTCTTGATGAAAGACATTGGCGAGCTTAACTGGGCCAAACCCACCATCGAGGAGGCGCAACAACTCATTTCTACATTGAAAAACGCACAGTGGATCACGGGCCACTTTCGGGAGAAGGACTCGCTGAAAGTGTTGAAGCCTGCAGGCACTCGGTTCGGGACGAACTACATCGCTCTTGAGCGGTTGATTTTGGTGCGTCGCACATTGAAGAAGATGGTGTCGACCAAGGGTTTCAAGGACTACATGAAGGGGAGGCCTAAACTGAGGGTTGCACGGGGTACCATTAAGCGCCCTGGATTCTGGAAGGGCGTTGAACAGGTGGTAGCTGTGCTGAAGCCAATCTACATGATGCTGAGGCAGGTCGACGGCAATCAGGAGGTCATGGGCAAAATGTACGAGATGATGATCGATTTGGAGGAGCAAGTGGAGAAGGCGAGCGTGGGATTGAAGGCAGACGAGCAGCAGGAGGTTGCAGAGATCGTGCGCAACAGGTGGGAGAACGACATCAACTGCCCTCTTTATGTGGTTGGGCGCATTCTTTATCCGCCGAACCAGTACGAGAAGATATTCGGACCGGATCGCGAGTGCACCAAGGTATTCAAACAGTTTGTGCGCGACTACTACAAGGGAGAGACTGTGAAGATGGGGAACGTCCTGTCACCAATGGCGACAGTTGTGGAAACCGAGATTCTGACGTACACCAGGGGTACGGGAGAAATTGGAGAGCAGAAAGCTAAGGACGAACACATCCTTATCAAGGAGGGTCACCTGGATCCTGTGCAGTGGTGGGTTATGAATGGCTCCGACTGCCCTCACCTGACGAAGTTGGCGTGCAAGATTCTCAAGCAGTGCGTGTCGGCGTCCACATGTGAGACGAACTGGGGTGTGTGGGAGTCCATCCACACCGCACGCCGCAACCGCCTCGGCCCTAAGCGTCTTGCGGATTTAGTGTACGTCAGCCACAACTACCACACTGTGAAGAAACTTAATGAGGACTTCGCCAAGAAAATGATGGTGACAGCACTACCAGTGATTCGAGAGGAGCCCAAGGATGGCTATGAGCCACTTGATGAGGATGATGACATCCAAGATGAAGCTTACTTGGACATTTCCACTGTGGATGAGTCTGAGGACGAGCCTGATGACGAGTCTGAGGACGAATCTAGCGATTCAGAGTGATCCGAGTAGGTGTTTTGCTCGGGGTAAACTTGGGTTTTCTCGCTGTATGCTTGCATAATACTACTATAAAATCTGAGTGAACCATGTTCTTACAAAGTCAGATTTCTACCCTCCCTAAGTTTTTTTCCTAGGGCAGCCAAAAAGTTTTCAGGCTGCCCGTACATGCAGGCCTAAAATCAAAGGCACGTAAACGTACGTAAACGTAGCCGTAAACGTACGTAAAAAATCGTACACGTAAACGTAAGGTACCAACTTAGATTTGAAGCGATCCCACCAGCAGCTCTGCTGTGCTCGTCTCACCACACATATGTCTCTCCCACGTTGTGCTTCCCCCCCTCATTGCACTTCCCTCCCACCCCTCCAGCCAGCCTAGCCCAACCGACCCCACCAGCAGCTCTGCAGTGCTCGTTGCTCGCATTGCCATGCCCCCGCTTCTCCTCCTCCAAGTCTCGTTTCTCTCCCTTATGCTCCTCCCACTCCTCTCACACCCCTCTAACCCCTCCAGGCAGCCCTCTCCGACCGACCCTGCCACCAGCTCCGCAGTGCTTGTGGCTCGCATCGCCACGCCTCGCTTCCTCGCGTTTGCCAAGCGCCGCATCCAGCGATTCACAGAGGACTGCCTTGTGCGGGGTGAGAGAGGGCAGAGAGGGGTGAGGCAGGGTACAGAGGGGTGGGCAGAGGTGGTTGGGTTGGCTGAGGGCTTGTCTTGGGCAATCTGGGTCCGCTCTTTTGTCAAGCGCTGTGTCCAATGGCTCACAGAGTACTGCCTTGTGCGAGGTGCGAATGCCTGGGGCTGGTTGAGATGGTACTGTTCTGGTGTGGGGTGAGTCAAGGCCTTGTTGGGGTGATTCTGGACGGCCTCACACCATCTCGCTGCACCCAGCTGTGGCCGCCGCCACTCTCTCCTCTCTACCCTGTGCCCTCCACCCCAATCCTCGCTCCACCTTCTCCCCTATTCCCCTTCCACCTCCTCCCCGCCATGGACTGCCAGTCCGCCACATCTCTCCTCCCTCCGCTGCTGTCCCCCCTCTGTGCAGGGAACGAGAGCATGGCATTCGCGTGCAGGAGGGAGGTGCGGGTGATTCTGGAGGGCTGCACAGCCATTTCCCTGCACCTGCCGGTGGCTGTTACTCTCCCACCTCCACCCCTCTCCCTCTCCCTCTCTCCTCACGTTACCTGTCCTCCCTCTGTGTGCAGGAGCGGACAGCATGGCATTGGCGCGCAGGAGGGAGGTGCGGGTGATCCTGGAGGGCCTCACAGCCATCTCGCTGCACCCCATTGTTGCCACCTCCCTCTCGCACCTCCTCCCCGCCATGGACCGCCGTGCCTCCGCTGCTGCTGCTCCCCTCGCCCCCCCTGCTCCACTTGCTGCATCGACTGCCACCCTCTCTGCGCCTCCACCCAGCCTCTCCCACAGCATTGCTGCTGCCACAGCACCCCGCAGTAAAGCTGCTTCTGCCCCTGCTGCTCGTGCCTCTGCTGCTGCTGCCTCGGCTCGTCCCGCAATACCCCCATTGTCTGGCCGCAGTGGGTACCCAGCGGCTCGTGCGGATGGCACTGGTGGGGAGGATGGCAGTGAAGGGGTGAACGGAAATGGCGATGGTGTGAGGGCGAAAGGGAGTGAGAGTGGTTGTGAGTGGGAGGTGCTATCGGATGGCAGAGGGGGCTTCATGGGATGGAGGAAGGCGCACCTCTTTGCCATCTACCCTTTCGCCTGCGACCTCATCCTTGCAAGGTATCTAAACTGTTTAGCATTGCCATGGCAATATGCCTTCTGTGGAGCATGTGGGCCCATATGATCGATGCTGTGATTGCCCCCCCCCTCCCTTCCCCCCACCCCATCACCCAGCTAGGTCCATTCCATTCCATATGGCAGCAAACAACCCCCCTAACTCTTGAACCATCACCGCTTCCCTGCACCCTGCCCAACCAGCAGGGACCCTCAGCTGGCGGCATCTCTGCGCTCGCTGCTGCATGCAGTGGGGGCTGAGATGGGGCTGCACCCGGCGCAAAGAATATGAGGATAAAGGATTGCTCGTGAGGAGGAAACCATGTTGGATGCATGGGCTGCATGCAGTGGGTGCTGCTGATATGGGGCTGCATCCCGCTCAGAGAATATGATACGACCTTCGGAGGGCTTTCATCCCTGCCCGAAGAATCTTAAAGATTTACAACGGCGCTGGATGGGGTCAAGGAGATTGCTGTAGAGCATTTGAGTTACCATCTGTCTGTCAAACATATTTTGTATGTCTTACAAGCTAGATAGGTGCATACTCTTAGAGGGTTCAACCCCTT
The DNA here is from genome assembly GCA_027943415.1 of Closterium sp. NIES-67. Taxonomy (NCBI): domain Eukaryota; kingdom Viridiplantae; phylum Streptophyta; class Zygnematophyceae; order Desmidiales; family Closteriaceae; genus Closterium; species Closterium sp. NIES-67. The sequence continues at coordinate 901,106 of BQMB01000423.1, read as the reverse complement.
AGACAAAACCAACCTGTTTGCATCATTCTAGTCATTCATTCTCACTTTGACATGGTAAAACGCTAGGTTAGGTCCCCCCCGGCCCACCCGCACTTCCGCCTTAGGCCTTGTTGGAAATATCTCAAAGGACTTCAGCGTTTCTGAAGTGTAACACTACACTCGAGGAAGATCGCAACGGGTACGCGAGTCAACGGAGGTTACACGAGGGGCCGGACAAAGAACGCGAAGGGACTCGAAGGGTCGCAACTGGAGGTTGCGACTGACCGTTACAACAGCGCGGATGGTAACCGAAGCGACAATCGAGTCGCTGTGCGACTCGATAACCGCTCCTGCAACTGTATTCTACAACTGCTTTACTTTCCTATTTTCTATATATTTCTGTATGCTTGTTTCTTTAATCAATCACTTGTTCTCATATACTAGTACAAGGGTTCAACTACTCAACTTCCGCTGCATTACTCAAGTCTCATTCCTCAACTGGACTTAGTCTCTGGAAAGATCCTAAGGGCTTTTCTCAGCCCAACATGGTATGAGAGCTGGTCAGAGACCAAACTCCCAGCAACTACGCTCTATCTACAATCTGCAATTCAACGACTTCATTGATTACAAGTCATGGACAGCAAGGGCAAGAAAACCTCTACAGGCTCACCCAGCGCCCAAGACACTCAACCCGGCAACTTTGGATTGCACACTTCAGGACTGCAAACCGAGACCGGCGCTGCTCAAGAAACAACAGGAAGGGCACCGGAAATGGTGACCCCATCACCCCCTTCAAGTGTGGATCCGAACCTTATGGAAAGGTTCTTCAGCTTCATGTCGCACTTCGACCAGCAGCAGACAAGGACACCTGCGCATTCAACACAGAGCAACGGAGGAAACATGGGATTAGCGCCGATGAGCCTTGACAACTCATCGTTCGGGCGACACAATCAAGCGCCTACCTTTGCGCCTTATCACTCTTCACCGGGGACATTCGAGTTCATGCCGCCCCGTGCCCAACCAACAGCAGCTGCATCACAACAGACACCAAACGAGATTTTGAGTCGCCAGGCGCAGTTTTCACACGTAATCAAGTTACAGACATCCTCACCGTTCAACGGACACGGTTTCTTTACCTGGAGCTTTGAGTTCGAGCTGCTGATGGAGGCTGCGCACCTCTTGGGATACTTCAACGGGTCCCTGCCATTTCCAAGCAACGACACTGCAAAGGAGCAAGAAATATTTACTGATCAGTCGCTGCTGGCGTACACAGTTCTCTTGCGGAACCTGTCACCACAAGAACAGCAGAGCATCAGAACGTATCGGAGCTATGGAAACTCTGCGGAACTCGCATGGTATCATCTCAAGTGTCTCTATGAAGCAAACGACAGCGTGACACAAAGCAGACTCATGCAACAGCTGACAACAATCCAGATGAAGACCGGGGAAAAAGCGATGCAGTATATGAGTCGATGCCAGACCCTCCGCGACCGCCTGCTTCGGTGCGGAGGAACAATCACTGAAGAAAGCTTCGTGACGCTTGTCCTCGCAGGGCTCGGGCCAGAATGGAGAACCACACGCTCGCTTCTTCGCGCCCACGGAAGGATCTCGGAGATGCACCTCTGCACCGAACTTCATGCCGAACAACAGGAGATGGACCTGTTCGAAGAAAGGCAACCAAGGAAGCAGCAGCAGTTAGTTTTCTACACTCAACGAAGGAACGACAACAACTACAATCGACGCGGCAAACAAGATCAACGCGACAACAGAGGACTCACCATCGTGCCGCCGTTCTGCCACAACTGTCAAACATCCGGACATTCCAAAGTCAACTGCACACGTCCTCGCGTCTATCGTCCAGTAGACCCACAAGTCGCTTCCACTCAAGAAAGTCCTCCAAGGCGTTCTTCCACATCTGCACAAGGGACACCGAACATCATCAACTGCATGGTACACATCAACAACTGCGCACCCGGATCACCACCCACTCATGCGCCAGACGAAGAAGAATTTCCGCCGCCGCGCTCACAAGGACTTCAGGTCAATCCGACATACGCTGTGGTCGCCAACGCCGAACCCACCGGGCGAAACACCTGGTTCTTGGACAGCTGTTGCGGTCAACACATGTGTTCTTCCGGACGCTTCGTGCAACGAGAGCGACGCCTCAACCGCGACGTCATCATCACCGTCGCCAACAACGAGAACCTGAAAACAAACAGACAAGGAGTCGTTCAGTTATAGTCCATGGAAACAAATGTCATCCTGCAACTCAACAACGTTCTAATCGTCGACAACTTGGGATACAATCTGCTAAGCGTCAGCCAGCTAATGGCAAAAGGAATTCACCTGGAGTGCGACTCGGACTCCAACGAGTTTCGCCTTTAACACGGGAAGGGCGGCCTCTTCATCGGTCGTGCTCTCCTGAAGTCAGGCGTCTTCGTGTTGGACTTCGTCCCCGACCGCGGTACTGCCGACAGTGATGGCATCGTGTCGTTCGCCGCCTGGACACACCCGCCGGATCTTGACCCCGAATTCAACCCCGACGGATTCTGGTACTCCAACACCATACCTGCAGCAGAGAGAACACGAGCGTTAGCAGTCATCAGACAAGAAAGACAAGTACCAGCAAGCATCTCTTCCCAGACATCACCTACAGTAGCAGCAGCAGGACCCAGCCAAGTACCATCGCCAGCGATCCGTGGACCGCCAACCGAAGCAGATCAACTTATGCCCATCACACGCGAAGTCTGCCGAAGTCCCGCCACGGTCGTCGCGTTCTTCTCCAACACCGACATATACCACCGCTCGCCCAGCCATCGCGCTCCCGACGACATCTGGCACCAACGCCTCGGACATCCTGCAAACAGTACAATACTGCAAACCATCCAAGCCGAAGTGTTAGAACGAAACGCCCTCCTTACAACGAGCGGCCAAGAACTTCGACGACCACGCGCACGATGCTTTACGTGCCCCGAAGCCGATCTTCCCCACCAGCCTTTTCCATCCCATCACAACCCAAGCGCACCTGCATACGCACCGATGGAAAAAGTCTACATCGACATTTTAAACATGCCTTGAGAAGACACTGAAGCCGACTTCAACTATGTCATCACGTTTATCGACGCAGCAACAAGATACGTCTGGCACTACAACCTTAAGACACGCGATCAAGCCTTCGACGCCTTCACGACATGGCTCCCCATCGCCGAACGAGAATCAGGAACCAAGCTCAAAAGCTTCCAGTCAGACGGTGCACTGGAATACCAGTCACAACGCTTCAGGACCTATCTTGCGGAAAGAGGAATCAGACGCCTGGTGTCTCTGCCCTACGCTCACCAGCAGCAGGGGGTCGCAGAACGCATGAACCGGACCTTGCAGACGACGATGCGAAAGCTGCTCCTGGGAATGAGACTGCCCACCACACTGTGGCCAGACGCGATGACACATGCAGTCCACCTGCACAATCTGTTGTCCTCGTCATCGCTTCCCAACAACGCATCACCGCACCTGCTGTGGACACGAAAAAGGGGCAGCACAAAATTACTTCGAGTTTTCGGCTGCATGGTACAGTACAGACCCCACACAGCCCGAGCAGGACGCTTCACTCAACGAGCTCGGTGGGGACTACACCTCGGCATCGCCAAACATTTTCACGCATGGAAAATCCTCGACATACAAGACAAAAATACAGTGGCATCACGTGATGTTATCTTCTACGAGCGACTGACGCTGCAGCATTACCTGGACAACATTGCCAACACACACGACCCCACCGACGGCCTCGCGGGCCTTCGTTCCTTCGCCGACCGTGCTGCCGAGGCTGACGCAGCAGAAGAAGACGTACCTGGAGCCTCGGAAGCTGCCGGACCACTCCCTTTCTGTTCCGTACCTGTTCCACTCGACGAAGACAATCCCCTCGATAGCAACAACCTCGACACCTTTTACCACTTCGCTGACCAAGGTTACATTACACCCCACCCCGTCAACACGAATGTTTCAGAACGCATCGGCCCAAACTTCTTACCTGATCCAGAAGATGGTGACGAAGCAGCTTATTCCGGGAATGAAAATTCCCCTCGACACACACCCACGGGACTGCAGATCCTCGGCCTATGGGTCTCCGTCCAGCACCCGCCGCCGCCATCTCCGCGCGAGCCCTCGACTCTGTCGCAGGCTCTTGGGGGGGAACATAAGGCGAAATGGAAGGAGGCGATGGAAAAGGAACTAAAAGCTCTTCAAGACCGAAACACATGGAAGTTGGTACCTACAACGACAATCAACGGGAAGAACGTCCTCTCGGGAAAGTGGGTGTACCGCATCAAGACCAACGCGGACGGCTCCATCGAACGACTCAAAGCTCGATGGGTCGTACGAGGCTTCGATCAACGATACGGAACCGACTACACAGAAACCTTTGCCCCAGTCTCCCGTCACACCTCCCTGCGCATCCTACTCGCCGTCGCGGCCACGAAGAAACTACCACTGCGCCAAATCGACGTTGCAAATGCTTTCCTGTACGCACCTGTGGACGCCGAGATCTTCGTCGAGCAGCCCCACGGATTCATCGACGACCCTACAAAAGTATGCCAGCTGATAAAATCCCTTTACGGGATCAAGCAAGCCCCGCGGCTCTAGCAGCAGCATCTTCACGGTCGCCTTGTAAAAATCGGATTCCTACAGCTGCTGCATGACCAAGGCATGTACCGACTGCAGAAGGGAAGAGAGTATATCCTACTCATCGTCTACGTCGACGACCTGCTCTACATCGGCTCCACTACCGACATCGCCACCTGGTTCGAAGGGGAGCTGAAAGAGGACTTGACACTCACGGTGTCCGACGCAGTGACCCAGTACCTGGGACTGAATGTCGTCGAAGACAACTCGGCGTTCTACCTACACGCTGGAAAGTACGCAGGCACTGTCGCGAAGAAATTCGGTCTAACGCCGACTACGGTCCCGACTCCCTACCGCTACGAGAACAACAACAGCACCTCCGCAAAACTCCCCACGAAGCAAATCCAGGAGTATCAGCAGAAGCTCGGCTGCCTACTATTCGCAGCAGTAACCTGCCGACCCGATCTCTCTTATAGCGCGAGCCAACTGGCGACGCATCTGAAGCAGCCAGAACAAGAAGATCTCGAGGAACTTAATCGGGCACTACTCTACTTTGTCTCCACGCCGTCGACTGGGCTTACCTACAGCAAAGTAACGACACCGTCCGTACGACTACTCGGATACGTCGACGCCGACCACGCGGGAGACAAGGAAAATCGACGATCGAGAACGGGCTTCATCTACCGACTAGAACCTATCGGGACTATCTCCTGGCAGTCGAGCAAGCAGGAACTAATCGCACTATCTTCGGCTGAAGCAGAATATATCGCCCTCTGTACTGCGACCAAGGAAGGACTCTACCTATGAGAGTTGCTGGAGGAAGCGAAGATTGCGACCCTTCCCGTCTTCTCACTCCTCTGCGACAACCAATCTGCGATCAAAATCGCGAACAAGGACGGCTTCGCCAACCAAACCAAACACATCGCCCTGCGGCACTTCTTCGTCAAGGATGAAATCGCGAAGGGGAGACTTCAAATCAGTTACTGCCCTACGAAAGAAATGGCCGCAGACTATCTGACGAAGAAATTGGCGAAGGCAAAATTCGATTACTGCACGCTGCTGACCGGGCAGACAAACGTCACCGGATCTGAACACGTCAGCACTCCAGAAACGAAGGGGAGTGTTGGAAATATCTCAAAGGACTTAAGCGTTTCTGAAGTGTAACACTACACTCGAGGAAGATCGCAACGGGTACGCGAGTCAACGGAGGTTACACGAGGGGCCGGACAAAGAACGCGAAGGGACTCGAAGGGTCGCAACTGGAGGTTGCGACTGACCGTTACAATAGCGCGGATGGTAACCGAAGCGACAATCGAGACGCTGTGCGACTCGATAACCGCTCCTGCAAGTATTCTACAACTGCTTAACTTTCATATTTTCTATATATTGCTGTATGCTTGTTTCTTTAATCAATCACTTGTTCTCATATACTAGTACAAGGGTTCAACTACTCAACTTCCGCTGCATTACTCAAGTCTCATTCCTCAACTGGACTTAGTCTCTAGAAAGATCCTAAGGGCTTTTCTCAGCCCAACAGGCCTAGTCCTAGCCACCCCGTTAGCGCCACACAGGCCCCTTAGCGCCCCGCTGGCCCCGTACGCTCCGCTGGCCCCTTAAAGACCCACTGGCTCCTTAGCGCCCCGCCAGCCCGGTTAGCACCACGCTGGCCCCTTAGCGCCCCGCTGGCCCCGTACGCCCCACTGGCCCCTTAACGCCCTGCTAGCCCCGTTCGAGCCCCGCTAGCCCCGTCGAGCCCTGCTAGCCCTGTGTCTTAGAACTGAATATGAGAAACTAGAGAACCTGGGTACAAGGATATATGTCTAAGGGTTGTACTCTCTAAGAGGTGACCCTATATAGTCTATACAAACATTAGAGATACAAATGTTTGACACACCCCCAAGACTGCATAGGGGCAGTTCCTGAACAAGCAGCTCAGGGCGGCACTACTAGTCCAGCCACTGAGACAAGGGTCTAAAGACCAGTCAAATGGAGTACATGCAAGGCAAGAACAAGACCAGGGCGGCACTACTAGTGCAGCCACTAGGAGAGGACACAAGTCCAGTCTGAGTAAATATATCTAAAGGACAGTACAAAGTCAAGGCCCTAGCAAGTGAGAGGCTACAGGAACTAGACCGAGCTGTACACAGTGCCGCTGATGATCTTTAGGCGCAAGCGCCTTAGTAAAGATATCAGCTGTGTTGGCACCTGAGGCCAAGTGTACTACGCGAGCCTGGCGGCGCTGCTGTAGCTCGCGCAGGAGGAAGTACCGCAGCTGGATGTGCTTTGCTCTGCCCTTGAGTCGAGGCTCCTGACACAGGAGGATCATGGCCCTGTTGTCAGCGTACAGGACCAGGGCAGAGCTAGGCCGCTCACCTAAGTCAGTGAGCAAGAAGGTCAGCCAGCGGAGCTCCTGTGCCGCCATGGCACCGGCGTAGATCTCGGCCTCACAGCTGGGCTGGGCAACAGACGAGGAGCGGGTAGCTCTCCACGAGACGACACCTGAACCAAGGCTGAAGCAGTAGCCCTGGGAAGACCTGAGGGTCTCGGCGTCGTCTGCCCAAGAATTGTCTGAGTGCCCAAGGACCACTGGCCTGCGTCCTCCTAGCACTAACCCCATGCCCGATGTACTTGCGAGATAACGCAAAACCCTCTTAGCGGCAGGCTAGTGCTGCGGTCAGTGTCTGCCTGTGGCCACAAAGCGAGCCAGGATGCTAAGAGGGTATGCGAGATCTGGGCAACTGCAAGTCATCAGGTACATGAGGCAACCCACAAGCTCTGCGTAAGGACCACTGGCCTCTACTGACTCCTCAGGAACTGGAGCGGAGAGTCTGAAGTCTACAGGTAGAGGTGTGGGCTGTGGAGAGGAGAACTAAAGGCCGAACCTCTGAAGGACCTAGCTCACCAAGTGGTGACTGAGTCAAAGTGATGGTGCGCGCTGCTCTGTCCCTGGAGATCTGCAGACCAAGGAAACGGCGCAGTTCTCCAAGGTCAGTGCAAGTGTGTCTCTTCAGCAGCTCTGCCTTCACCGAGGCCAGTGCATCCATGTCTGCTGTGGCAAAGACCATATCATCCACGTAAACGAGGATGTAGAACGGAGTCTGGCCAGCACGAACGAAGAGTGAGGGGTCTGCGGAGGACGGAAAGAACTGCAGGTCAGCAAGGGTAGCACGCAGCGTGTCGTGCCACTCATGGGGAGCCTGCCGCAGGCCGTAGACGGGACGCCGCAGGAGCCACTGGGTCCCAGGAGGGAAGGTGCCAGTGAAACCCTGAGGGCTACGCAGGTAGACCTGCTCGTGTAGGCTGCCATGAAGAAACGCAGTGGAGAAGTTGAGGGAGTGAAGCTCGTAGTCACGCTGAGCAGCTACGTGTAGCAGCACCCGAAGAGTAGTCATCTTCGGGGTCGGAGCGAAAGTCTGAAAGAAGTCCACCCCCTCACGCTGACTGAAACCTCTAGCCACGTAGCGCGCCTTGAACATAGGCGGCTCTCCAGGAGGGCGCTTCACCTTGAAGAGCCAGCGGCCATCGACTACGTTCACCTCAGGGGGGGAAACTGCGTCGACGTAGGTGCCGGTGGATCTCCAAGATGCCATCTCCTGCTCCATGGCAGCTATCCACTGAGAGGTCCTAGGTCTCGAGGTCGCCTCAGCGTAAGTGCGAGGGGTCGGAATGTCGAAAGCGTCTGGGTAACCCTTAGGGACTAGCAGCATGGAACAGTGATGAGGAGCAGCCTCGGTCAGGAAAGCAAGCTCGTACTGGCGGTCCTCCAGGACATCACTGCCGAGGGCAGGAGCACCCCCGACAGACGGAGGACAGGCAGGGTCAGAGACCAGAGCGTTGGCGTAGTCAAGGCGGCAGGTAGAGGCGAAGTCAGCGACCGCAGCGACAAGAGCGTCAAGACACGAGACCGGAACGGACGGGTCGGTAACGAGAGAGGCAAGGACACGAGGAACAAGGGGACAAGCGGCACGAAGGTAGTCAGCCAGAGGAGGAGGCGCAACGGAAAGAGAGGACGGAGGAGGGGACAGTAGAAGGGGAGGACGAGACGCATGGGAACGTTGCAACATAGGGTGAGAGCGCGGGACAGGGGAGACAAGACGAGCGCGGGAGGGACGGTAAGACCAGACGTGAGACGGAGGCGTCGGGTCAGGAGACAGAGGAGGGGACACAAGGGGGGAGCGAGGGGGAAGACGAGCCGGGGACGAGTCTGGCGGAGGGAACACAGGGCCGTAGACAGGAAGAGGAGGAGACGAAAGGAGAGGACCAGACGCAGGGTCAGGGGACGGAAGGCCGAGCAGGCGAAGAGCTGACACCGGTGGGGACTGCTGCTGCGGTGGCACAACACCGACACCAGGACCGCAAGCTGCTCCTCGGCTACCTCCGGGACACTCCACTCCGGCACCCCCAGAAGGAACACCCCCAGAGCCCGAAACCCCTCGAGCACCAGTACCACCCCCAGGGTCACCGGGACAGGCCACGACAGGAGCCCTAGGACTAGCACCCACGACAGGGGCAGACGGTGAGGACTGCGCCGCAGGACCACTAGAGTCAGAAGACTCCTCGACCGGGACAACCAACGGGAGAGGGGTGACGTGGGACACACCAGAGGGGGCAGGACGGGAAGGGGGAGGGGGGGGGAGGGACCACCGGGAAAGGAGTGACCAGGAACAGGGTGGGAGTAACAGGGGGACCGCCGTGGGGAAAGCGACGGTAGAAGGAGACGGACTCGTCAAAAGTGACGTCGCGAGAGTGAAAGAACCGGTAAGACGGCGGGTGGTAGAAGTGCCAGTCGGACGCGTCAAGGGGGAAGCCGAGGAAAAAACAGGGAAGGGTGCGGGCAGTGAGCTTGTCCGTGCTAAAGGCACGAACGTGAGCAAGGCAGCCCCAAACGTGGAACGCAGACGCGTCACCAGGAGACCCGGTCCAAAGAAGGGTCGGCGAAACCTGCGGCAGCTGGGGGTGCGGCCACAGGTTAAGCTGGTGAGCAGCGTAGCGCACGGCGAACGGCCACAGAAAATGGGGTGCATCGGCATGGATCATGGAGGTGCGAGCCACCTCCATGACCAAACCGATGCGTCGCTCAGCGACCCCATTCTGCTGTGGGGAGTCCGGCAGGGTGAACGTCTGGGTGATGCCCTCTGCACGACAGAAGCGACCAAGGACACCTAAGGCAAACTCGCCACCACGGTCTGAGTGAAGACGCAAGATAAGGAGACCGTGGTGGACACGCGCAGAGACAAGCCAGAGGATGAGAGCGTCAGGCACGTCGGCCTTTCGTTGCAGGGGAAAGACTGTGGTGTAGCGAGTGAAGTCGTCGACAAGCACGAGAAAGTAGCGCTCTCGACGCGGCCCATGGACGGGGGCGGGGCCCCAGACGTCCATGTGCAGGGTCTGTAGCGGCACGGCAGTAGGGGGAAACGAGGAGGAGTGAGGGGCACGGCGAAGCCGACCCTCGACACAAGGCGTGCACAGTGGGGCGGGGGAGGAGGGAAAAGCGGGAAACGAACTGGGGAGACCAAGGACGAGACCGTGCTGGGACATGTGACGCAGACGCGGGAGCGCACGGTGACCTAGGCGGTGGTGCCACAGGAGAGTCGAGAGAGTGAGGGACCGACAGGAGCAGGCAGCAGCAACCTGGGAAGTCGGAGCCACCTGAGGGGGCACCCCAGCCGGGGGGGTCACGGTGTCCAGGGTGAACAGGCCGGACACCGGGTCCCGGGGGAACGTGGAAAGGGGGGCACCAGTGGCGGCCTCGGTACAGACAGCATACCGCTCGTGACCAGGGAACGTAGTGGTGACGCCAAGGTTCTGGAGGCAGCCGACACCAACTAGGTTCCTGGAGAACAAGGGGATATGCAGACCTGTGAGAGAGCTCGAAGGAACCGCCGGACAGGGAAGGGTGGTGGAACTGCGGGCGACTAGTGGACCGCCAGAGGGGTCAGCAAGAGAAACGGCAGCAGGAATAAGAAGCGGCGTCAGCGTAGTGGAGTCGCGGAAGAAACACCGGGAAACACAAGAGTCCAAGGTGAAGGAAAGCGCCGCAATGGCATCTGGCGACGAGGTGACGGCGGAAGCACCAAGGCTAAACAAAGCAGGAGCTCCTACGCCTGGCGCAGTAGGGGAGGCTAAGCTAGGCACACCTACACTAGGTGACAAGGAGTAATAAGAGGGTAGCACACTAGAGTCATCAGCATACATCACATGCAAGGCAGCAACAATGGCATCCATGTCCATGTAAAAAATCTGAACTCTACGACTAAGCAAACTGTGCCAGTCCGGGAGGTCGGGCGACGGGCCGAAGCGCTGACGAAACAGGTCGTCCAGGCGACGAAAACAGCGAGCAGTGGTGTGACTAATCTTACCGCAAACGAAGCCGCAACGAGGACCGGTCTGGAGCTGGTAATGACAGCGCACGCCTCCCGAACCGCCACCCGGTACACCACCACGCGCACGACCACCACCAGCGCCAAGCCACCCGGGTGGGAGACCACTCGCCGGCCTCGTCTGCTGCGGCTGTTGTGGCTGGTGCGGGGGCTGCGGCTGGTGCGGCTCTTGCGGCTGCTGCTGCTGCTGTGGCTGCTGGGGCGGCTGCTCAGCTGGACCCGGCAGGGTCCTCGCGTCCGCTCCACCACCAGGCAACCCGACTCCACCACCACCTCCACCTGCACCCCCACCCCCACCGCCGCGCCCAGACTTGGGGCGGCGACCCTTCCCCGGACGGAACTGCGCTGCAGCGGCGGTCTCAGCCACAGCTTCAGAGCCATCGGAGAAGGTGCACTGAGCGGGGGCACAACCCTGAAAGATAGGGACCGGCACAGTACCTCTCGCCTGGGCAATAGAGCGGTCGCGGGTCTCGATAACAGTAAGGGTGTCTACAAAGTCTGTGAGGGTGAGGTCACCGGGGTGGATGCTAAGGAAGCGGTCACGAGCAGCGGCAAGGCGGTCATGGAGGCGGGTGGCAAGCAGGTAGAGGGTAGAGGTAAGGGGCGGCTGATGGGCTCTAAGCTGTGCGTCAGTGCAGGCAGCGCGCCAGGTCTCATCTATCGTGGGGAGGTGAGCAGCTAGGTCAGCAACCGTGGGGAACAACGCTAGGTCAGGGAAGAGGAGAGGAAGGATCAGGCGACCCACCGAGGCAGCAGGCGGGGTGGAATAGCGCTGGATAACAGCATCTAAGAAAGCCTGGGCGGTGGTGATTGACCGAAAGCGAGGGCGCTCAGACAGGGGGAGGGCATTGCTAATGGCAAGCTGTGCGACAGCGTCACGGGAAAGCCAGACAGAGCGAGCAAGAGCAGCGGCCGTAGCAGACTCACGCTCAGCAGGTGTGGGGTCAGCTGGCAGCACAGCAGGGGGGTCTGGGCAGGGAAGCGTACCGTCAAGGTGTACCGAAAGCGAGTGGCCATCCTGCCGCTGGCCAGTGAGGTAGCAGCGGAGGTTGGCTAGCCAGGCCTCGAACTCCAGAGGCTGGCCTTCAGCGTCGAACCAAAGCTCCCCCGCCATCAAGAACATTGCAGGGCGGCGCCAGGCGAGTTAGTGGAGTGCAGGACAGCGCGTGCGATACAGTGCGGGGGGTAGTGCGAGGCAGTGCGGTGCAGTGCGGTGCAGTGTGGTACAGTGTGGTATAGTGCGGTGCAGGGGGATGCAGAACCGTACCAGGGAGGGTGCAGGGCAGTAGCGGGCACGAAGAGCGGGCCGCACACAGATTGGCGGCAGGCCGGCAGGAAGGTGAGCACGGGGCCGGAGGTCGACGGGTAGGGCGCGCGCAGGTGTTGGCAGGACGGGCGCGGGGGCCAGTAGGGCGGGCTCGGGGCCGGCTAGGACGGGCGCGGGGGCCAGGAAGGACGGGCGCGGGGTCGGCTAGGACAGGCCTAGGGCGGGCGCTGGGGCCAGTAGTACGGGCGCGGGGCCGGCTAGGACGGGCGTGGGGGGCCGGTAGGACGGGCGTAGGGGCCAGCTAGGACGGGCGCGGGGCAGGCTAGGACGGGCGCGAGGGCCGGTAGGACGTGCGCACGGGCCTGTAGGACGGGCGCGGGGGCCAGTTAGGACGGGCGCGGGGGCCGGTAGGACGGGCGTGGGGGCACCTAGTGGCACCTATTTGACTATAATTCCTATACGCACCTAGTGGCGTATATCCGAAGGAATACGGTACTAGCCTCTTCCCAGGCAACCTCTTCCCAGACTCACGTCCCACCTTGAGAGCATGTTCCCAGGATCACTTTTCGGAATACTCCCGTTTCATGTTTGCGTTCCGTCGCTCTCAACCACACAAAACCAGCTGGCATCGAATTTTTACTGTGCAGATTCGCGCTTGTCTGAAAATCTGCTCGTCTCAAAAGAGGTTTTAAAACACGTCCCTAAATCTCGGGAAGCCGAATCTCACTTCGCACTTCGCCGAATTGCACTGAAACATTTCGCGTCAAAATTTGCGACACTGTAGCACGCGAGTCCGGTAAGAGGTTGCTTGGGAAGAGGCTGGTAGGATATTAAATTATATATGTTATATAATTGTAGGCTTGGTAGGCGTAACTAAAACTTACTGTAGAGGGTACAACAGCCCTCCTTGTATCCCTCTCTCTTCGATTCTCGACCCCTTTTCTCTCGTCAACTTTCCTAGCCTAAAACCTCATGCCATCCATGGCCGCCTACTCTTCCTAGCTACCTAGTTATCGTAACATGGTATCAGAGCACGTCGCCCTTCCCGGTCCTGCTCCCTACGCTTCCGCCGCGCACTCCTCCTCTCCCTCTCGCACTGCCATGGCGGCCGTGTCGAGCAGCTGTGGCGACGTCGTCGTGCCGCGATCGTTTCGACGCGCTGCCGTGGCGTCACGCTGTCGTGGCGTCGTCGTCGACGTCGAGCCGTGGCGGCGTGACGGCGTCGTCGTGCTGCTGTGGCGACGTGCTGCCAGTGCGCGTACGGCACGGTCGTTAGCGGCCATCGCCCCGTTTTAGGCGCCGCCGGACCTCGCCCGCATGCCACCCCCCCCCCCCATGCCCCCCCCCGCCCCTGCCACTCCTTTTTGTTCCAGCAGCAGCTGATGCCTTCCTACCCGGTCGTCGCCGGGTCGTGCCACGCCGCCGAGTGCCGCAAGTCTCGCCGTAGCCGCCGCTGTTGTCGAAGCCGCCGCCGCTGTTGTCGAAGCCGCCGCCGCCGCCGCTGGCCTTCTTGCCGCCGCACGCCGCCACCGCCGCCGTTGTCGTCACTCTTGCTGCTGACGTCGTTGCTGCCACCCGCCGGGGGTGTCACCACTTTGCACGAAGGGTCAAAGACCCACCTGCTGCAGGACATAGAGTTGCCCGGGCTTGGGGGTGTTGGGTGTTGGGTGGGCTTGATTGAAACTACCAAGCCTAGGGGTTGTGTTAAATTATATATGTTATAAAATTGTAGGCTTGGTAGGCATTACTGAAACTAACTATAGAGGGTACAACATCCCTCGTTTTATCCCTCTCTTCTATTCTCGACCCCTTTTCTCTCGTCAACTTTCCAAGCCTAAAACCTCATGCCATCCATGGCCGCCTACTCTTCCTAGCTACCTAGTCATTGTAACTTAGGAATGAAAGAATTCGAAAGGTGGTGCAGGAGACTTAGTATAGAATCTGCAGACACAAGTACTTGAAGTAGAAAGTTATACTGGAAGTACCTCCATTAACAGCCAGTATTAACAAGTTGTAACACCAAAGTCAGTGTTACAGCCTTGCGATACTTAATTAAGGATCTTTGCTGGAATGGTAGACTAGTAAAACAGCGGAAGTCTTAGCACTTGTAAAGTGTTGACAAGAATTTATTGAAGAACAAGTTAATAATTGAAGTTCTACAAGCTACTTTTATATCTACTTGAAGTACCTATTCGGTAATGTACCTGTTTGAGCTATTTGCGCTATGCGCTGTAACCGCTACTTAAAAGAGCGCGACTGTTCACGTGACTGAAACGGCCTGCTGACGTAACCATCCAGACGAGCGCTATTTGCTGACGTCATTCTACGGATGCTATCTACAGTGTAACTTGACAATATCTATCGGAACTACTTACAAAAATGCTTAAGTACGACTTTATCACAACACTCCCCTTCATTTCTGGAAGTCTGATAGTGTCACTTCTTGATAATTCCGCAGAGCTCGTTGCAGTATTGAAACTTCTGTCGTGTCAGCTTCTTGGTGAGAAAATCTGCAGCCATTTCATTGGTCGAACAGTAGACCAATCGCATTCTCCTCTTCTCGACTTCATCTTTGACGAAAAAGAACCGTAGCGAAATATGTTTCGTCCTGTTGGCGAAACCAGGTTGATGCGCAATTCTGATTGCACTTTGATTGTCGCACTGCAGGGTGAACTGTGTACTTGTCGTCAATTTCGCCTCCTCCAGTAGCTCTTGCAGATAGAGACCTTTGCGAGTAGCTGTGCAGGCAGCTATAAACTCGGCTTCAGCAGATGAAAGAGCTACTAGCTCTTGCTAGGTAGAATTCCATGAGATAGTTCCAATAGGCTTGAGGCGATAGATGAATCCGGTTCGCGATCGAGGATACGTAATATTTGCTGCATGATCAGCATCGACGTACCCGATAAGATATAAAGTTTTCGTAGTAGTAGCTTGGTAGATAAGTCCGACTTCAGGTGTCGAAATGAAATATTGCAGAGCGCGTAGAAGATCTAGCCGATTCTCCCCCTCAGGTCGACGCAGAAATTGCGCGAGCTGGCTAGCGGCGCTGGCGAGATCCGGACGACACGTAACAGCTGCGAATAGAAGACAACCTAGTTGTTGCTGATAAAGCTGTAGTTCCGCGTTATCGAGTGGAGTAGAATCCGGTTGATGGTTGTTCAGTAGAGATCGGTAAGGAGTAGTGACAGTTGAAGCCGTGAGATTAAAGCGTGCGGCTAGCGTAGCTGCATACTTGGAAGCTGTAAGATGAATAGCAGTTTGAGTTTGGTAGAAATTCAGTCCGAGAAATTGTGTGACTCTAGAGGCGATAGTAATCTGTAAGTTATGTTGAAGTTTTTGTTCAAAGTCAGTAGCGAGAGAATCCGTAGTGCTGATATAAAGTAAGTCGTCGACGTAGGCGACGAGTAAAAGGTAGTCGGTACCGTCGGTAAGTAGATACATCCCCTGGTCGTGTGGAAGTTGTCGAAATCCGGCATTTAATAGCTGACGATGTAGATACTGCTGCCAGAGTCGTGGTGCCTGTTTGATGCCGTAGAGATCTTTTCTGAGATGGCACACGCTGGGAGGATTAGTCTCGTAAGAATGTGGATACTCGACCAGAATTAGTGCGCCAACAGGAGCATATAGAAAAGCGTTGGCGACATCGATGTGACGAAGTCGGAAATTTCGGTAGGCCGCGATGCAGAGAATAAATCTGACACTAGTGTGTCGGCCGACGGGGGCAAAAGTAAGTTCGTAGTCGAGTCCGAATGTTTGCTCGAAGCTGCGGACGACCCATTGCGCCTTGAACTTTCCGAAGGAGCCATCAGCGTTCGTCTTGACACGGAAGATCCATTTTCCGGTAAGAACTTTACTCCCCTTTGCTTCCTTAAGTGGGATAAGATCCCACGTGCCACGCTTTTCTAGAGCTGCTAGCCCTCTGTCCATGGCTTCGCGCCATTTTTCCCTGTAAGGTCTTGTCAAAGCTTGACGGACAATTTTCGGTTCCAAAATGTTACTGCTGTTTGACTGTACTGCGACTGCGAGACCCAAAACTTGTAAGCCAGTCTCTGTAAAACGCGGACGATTCGAATTGACACCGAAGAAGTTGTGTTCTGATCCCTATTCCCCCCCAACTTCTTCAGGTGTGACGCGTATCGCTGCTTTAGAGACAACGGGCATCGGTTGCTGTTGGCGGTCACGTTCGTAATCAAGTTCAACATCGCGAACGTCTTCAGGATCGGTGTCGACGAGTGGAATAAACTCCGCAGTTCCAACTGACGTGGGGCACGGGGACATCTGTGGCAGCTTCGGAGGATTTAGTGACAGATTCGTCCTGTACATCAGCTTCGGCGCCGTCGGTGGCAAAAGCACGCGAGCCCTCGAACAGCGTGGCAGGATTGGCAGCTGATGCCTGGTGAGCACGAAAAACAGGTAAGGTTAGACGTTCGTAGAAAAGACAATCACGTGCTGCTACGATTTGACTCATGCAAAGATCCATGATTTTCCACACGTAAAACTGCTTCTTGATGCCAAGATGTATGCCCCACATAGCTCGTTCCGAAAATTTCCCGAATGCTGCTGTCGGAGGTCGATATTGAACGATGCACCCTGAAACTCTTAAAGTTTTGTGTTGACAACAGGTTTTGTCCACTGCAGGTGTGGTGAAGAAAATTCCGGAAGGGAAATTGTCGATAGCAAGTTGTGCAGAAGGACGGCATGGTCCAAAGCGTAAGTCCAAAAATGAGGTGGCAATGCTGCCTGAGTCAGCAGGATTCGCATCTTCTCTTGCAGAGTCCTGTTCATCCTTTCTGCTACCCCCATCTGTTGGTGTTGATGTGGCAGGGACAATATGCATTTGATGCCGAGGGTTTGCAGGTAATCTGTGAAAGTTGTGCTCGTATACTCCCCTGCGCCATCACTTTGAAATTCTTGCAGCTTCTTCTCCGACTCTCTTTCAGCCACCGCGAGCCACGCCACGAAAATTGAGTGAGCCATGTGTTGAGCTGGTATGTTGACACTCCAGACGTATCGAGTAGAAGCTTTGATAAACGAGATCATGTAAAGCTCCCCCTTCGGTCCAGCTTCTGGTAAGTTTAGAATATCCCTGTAAGTTTTCTGCATAAGTTTGTAGCGAGTTGAACCTGCAAAGTGACTTGGAAAAGGTTCGTGCGGAAGATTTGCAGTTGCGCATGTTGTGCAGACTGCTGGTCGCGAAGACGGCTTCATCTCCGTTCCATCATGTAAAAGTAAACTACTCTTGTCAAGAACTGAAGCTCGGATTGTATGATTAAGAATCGTCGGTGAAGGATGTCCTAACCTTTGATGCCATATATCTTCCGTTGCTTTGTGTCCTGTTGATCGCAGATAGAAATCAGCATTAGTATTATAAGAAGAAATTATGAAAGGAGTTATCGCTGGTGATTCGTCGAGTTCTCCAGGAACGAAGCAATTTAAAGGTAACTTGGTCGTAGTAACTTCCACTTCGAGTATTTCTTCCGGTTGAAGAATTAATTCCCCTTCCTCTATGTCTGGTTCTTGTGTATCTTCCGCAGGTTGACCGACGAGAATCCCTGTTTCTGCTTCACCGCTACTCTGCTGCTCTGCTTCCTCTGCTTCACTGCTGCTGCTGGGTCCCCAAGGTCCTGTAGGTTTGTTTTCAAGTTGTTGTAAAGTATCGTAATAATTTCTCCATGCTGACGTATCTTCCTCTGCTGTGTTTGTTGGCTAGGAATCAAGATTCATGATGACCGCTGCTGCTGTACGAGAACCTGTTGGAACTGCAGTTGCTCGGAAGTCAATGTCAACATTTTGGAAAATGTTTCTTCGCGATGTTGCCAAGGACCAAGTGATAACACTCTCTTAGAAGATCCAGTATTCCCTTCCGACTCGAACTGAAGAACGGAGACCCCATACTGAGTGGCGGCTCTTCCGATATAAGTATTTGAATCATTATGATAAAGTTCTTGATCCATTGTCTCACAGTTTCCTTGTGTCCGTATTTTATGTCGCAGGAGTTGAGCCGTTGAAAGAAGATTAAAGCCAAGTGCCTCAATGATCAGAACATTGGTAACGTGTAATGAAAATCCTGTGTCGACTGAATCCAGCATGACGCTCCCAATTGACTTTGCCAATATCGTTTGTCCATTCGCGACTGTGACAGGTACTGGACGACGAAGCGGACGCTGATGAGTAATGAAGAGCGTCTCGGCAGAGCACATGTGTTGTCCACAGCAACTGTCAGGATACCAAGTGTTCAGTCCTACAATAACTCGAGCAAGGTTAGCATATACTTGAGGTAAAACCATGTTCTCTGGTTGCTCCTTGTCGTCGTCATCGTCGAAATCAGAACCTGTTGCATCAACTGTTGTAACGCAGCTAAAGACTTGTTTCCCTGATATTGCAGGAGTTGTTGTCGGTGGATTCTGCTTCACGGGTTGCCTTGACTGCTGGGACTGCTGCTGTCACCCTCTTTTCCTATCAGCTTGAAGCTTGTTGCAAAACTTTATACAGTGCCCATCCTTTTTGCAGTAGTGGCATAAGTATTTGTTGACACGCTTCGTAGGCGTTGTATAAAAACTGATGTTGACTGCTCCTTTCTTGTTACGTGCTGATTGCAGGTCAAGGTCTTGTTGCTCTGCTTGAAGGATGGAGCAGATTTCTGCTTCCGTAATATTTGGTTGAAGACGAAGGAGGGATCTACACTGTCGCCATTCTGCTCCAAGACCGGCATGAAGGACTGTTATAAACATGTCCTTTGGGAAGTATCCGCCGCACTTTTCCAATTGGTCACGAAGTGTTCGAGCCCTGTTAACGTAATCCGAAACATTCTCGTTGCTCTGCATTTGTACAGTTGTCAGTTGTGAGAGAATTTTACTCACGGAAATTGTGTTTTGTGCCATATACAACCCCTTCAAATGTGTCCACGCAGATTCAGCTGGAGTAAGACTGGTGTGAAGCGAGCGTATACCGAGCTGCTCTTTCAGCGACAGATTGCGGATAAGGATGGTGTAAGTGCTGA
Organism: Closterium sp. NIES-67; assembly: GCA_027943415.1. Taxonomy (NCBI): domain Eukaryota; kingdom Viridiplantae; phylum Streptophyta; class Zygnematophyceae; order Desmidiales; family Closteriaceae; genus Closterium; species Closterium sp. NIES-67. Next base: position 881,866 of record BQMB01000423.1, on the reverse strand, counting down.
GTGATGCATGAAGAAAACTCTGTTGTTCCATCTATGTTCCCGTAACAGGATACGAGTAATTGCCACTGAAGAACGGCCACAGCCCCGCGGATTTCGTGAGATGTTCGAATTCGAAGCTCCAGGCGTAGAAGTCGACGCCATTAAAAGGTATGGTTGTCTTGATCTGTGTGTTGCTCAAAAGATTCGGGGCCTGAAAAACAGAACCAGCTAATGCAGTCTGCTGCTGAGGAAATTGCTGTTGCTGCTGTTGTTGCTGAAACTGTTGTTGTGCTTGATGCTGTTGTTGAAGAAATTGAAATTGTTGATGTTGAGCAGGTGTAAACGAAAACGACGAACTGGAGCGTGGAGCGGCTGCAGCTCTTGCATAGCTGGAGTCGTCGATACTCATTCCACTAAAAGGTGCTGAGATTGATGCTGTTGATTGTTGCTGTTGTGTTGCAGGTGCAGAGGACGAAGTCTTCGGTGGATGCACAGTAGGAAAAACTTGCTGCTGTTGCGGCATCCCAATTGAAGAATAGGCAGGTGGAAGGTTTCCAGCTGCAGGAGTACCTGCTTGTCCAGTAATGACTGTAGGATTTGTAACACCCGTAGGTCCAGTTGTTGAAGAAGCAGACATTGTTGATGGTGATGGTCCAGTCATAATTGACAAAAGTCTTAATTACAGACAGCACTCGTACCATGAAAGAATTCGAAAGGTGGTGCAGGAGACGAAGTATAGAATCTGCAAACACAAGTACTTGAAGTAGAAAGTAATACTGGAAGTACCTCCAGAAACAACCGGTATTAACAAGTTGTAACACCAAAGTCAGTATTACAGCCTTGTGATACTTCAAGACTTAACCAAGGATCTTTGCCAGGCCTGACGTTTAAAAAAAACGTTCGAAATACAGTAGAGAGGAATGGGAGAAGTGAAACGGAGGGAAAGGGGGGATTGAAACGGAGGGGAGGGGGGAAGCGAAATGGAGGGAGAGGTGGGGATCGAGGCGAATGGGGCAGTGGCAGAAACCTCTCGCGCTTGCAGCGCCATGGGCGAATCGAGGGCGTTAATCATATGCGATCATCTAATGGCTGAAATTTGTCGAAACGTTCGCGATTGATCGTGGCCGTCAAAGTTTGATGGACTTTCAGTTGAACACACGGGCAATAACAAAAGTTTCCTTAAGAAGGGGGCATTGTCGCTAGTACCCTTGAAATTTAGGGTTAGGTTCATTGCCAGCTGCGAAACCTACGGTACCTTTTCATATTGATGACTTGACCGTTAGCCTTTTTTATGGGTTGTGGGGGTGTGGGAGGGGGGACTTGTGTACAATAGGACTAAGCCGATATTTTTTTGTGCTGTCACTGCCTATCAAGACTTAGCTAATTTTTGTGGGTTGTTAGGTATGTAGGGGGGATGTCTGTACGACACATGACTTAGCCGATCTTTGTGGGTTGCTTGGTGTGTGAGGGAATGTTTGAGGACTTCACCAATTTTTGTATGTTGTTGTGTGTGGTTGGGAATGTCTCTGGAGATTGGGGACTTCGCCTAATTTCAGCGTTGTGAGCCCACACCTCTCAAAGCCCGGTACATTCGAGAACTGCCTTGCTAGAAGCCGGGGTTATGTTTGGTTCGTCTCTGGTTTTACAGGGGTTTTTCCAGATGGGCCCAATTCGTCTGAGCTAGCAAAAAAACTAGCTCAGGTCGCGCAAATCTGAGCCGTTAATGACAGACCAACGATGAACAGCTGAGAAACGTCGAAACGATCGCGTTCAGTCGTGACCGTCAAAGTGTGGTGGATTTTTTTTGGGGAACTGGGGGCCTGGGGGAAATTACGAAATGAACCAATGCTGCTAGAAAACAACAGTTTGGCTAAACGGAGTGGGGAAGTGAAACCGAGGGGGCACGAGGATCAAAACGGAGGTGAGGGAGGGATCGATATCGAGGGGGATGTCTGCGAGAGAGTGGGAGGGGAAATGTCTGTCTGTACACGAGGACTTAGACAATTTTTTGTTGAGGAGAGTGCTACTCTGGCTACTAGGACTTAGCCGACTATTTGTGGGTTGTTGCAGGTGTAGGGGGAATGTCTACCATAGGACTTAGCCGATATTTGTCGATTATTGTGGGGTGTGTAGGGGGAATGTCTGTACAATTAGGACTTGGCCAATTTTTGTAGGTTGCTGTGTGTGTGGGGGTAATATTTCTAGAGATTGGGGACATCGCCGAAATTTCAGGGCTGTGAGGCACATGAATATCGCACTCAGGGTTCGTACGCGTTGCTCCCTGAAAACTCAGTATTGGCATAACGCAATCCCTGAAATCCCAAGTGTTCATAAACTTACAACCCTGAAGGGGCTAGGGTTAAAACCCCACAGCAAAATAGCTGAGGGGTTATCAAGTTGGGACCCCTCTTGATCAGGGCCCCTTTTGTGTCGAGGACCTTTTTTTAATTCGGAGCTGGGCAGCAGCCTGCACAATTCGATACTCAGAACACGTCCAATTGGCAGATTTCTGCCTTGCGAATTTCGTACAGCGTAACGCGTCGTACGCTGCACGACGTGGCACGTGATTTTGCCACGTCGAATTGGGCCCCACTTGGACATCAAGTGGGGCCCCCCTTGATTTCGCCCAGCGAGCCCGCGAAAAACAGGAATAGCAGAAGGGGGTCCCTCTTGAACTCCCCCTGCGGAAATCAGCGAGGCCCACATCGCGTGCGAAAAATGTCGCAGGGGGACTGCACGAAGCGCCAGGCTATCAAATGTATTTCGCGTCGAGCCCACATTGGCTCGTACTCTCACGCAACCAATAGTATTTCGGCAATCCGTTTATTTTGTTTTCGGAGAGTTACAAAGTTCCGGGCACTGTGACGTTTTGTTTTCTCGCCAGCTCGGGACTTAGTTTTTTTGCACCCACTCAACCATCAAGAGGGACCCCCCTCTGCTATTTTGCCGTGGGGTTTTAAGAAAAGTCCAACCCTGAAAATTAAGGGTTGGCAAAAAAAATACCCTGTGAAATCAGGGAATCAAGGTAAAATACCCTGATAACGACATGCCTGATCTTTGCTGGAATGGTAGACTAGAAAGACAGCGGAAGTCTTAGAACTTGTAAAGTGTTGACCTGAATTTACTGAAGAACAAGTTAATAGTTGAAGTTGTACAAGCTACTTTATATCTACTAGAAGTACCTCATCGGTAATGTATCTGTTCGAGCTATTTGCGCTATGCGCTCTAACCGCTACTGAAAAGAGCGTGACTGTGTTAAATATATGTATAACTCATATTTGTATAGACTATATAGGGTCACCTCTTAGAGGGTACAACACTTTTAGGTATATACACTTGTTCTCTCCCTCTATCTAATCATTCAGTTTTTCTTTGAGATGGTATCACCCGTAGGTTGGTTCCCCTCCACCTACCGCTTCCGCCCGTGCCTCCTAGGCCCCCCTGGGCCCCACCGCGCTGCCTAGGCCTCGTCGCGCCCCCCCTGGGCCCCATCGCGCTGCCTAGGCCCCGTCGCGCCCCCCCTGGGCCCCATCGCGCTGCCTAGGCCCCGTCGCGCCCCCCCCTGGGCCCCATCGCGCTGCCTAGGCCCCGTCGCGCCCCTCCTGGGCCCCTTCGTGCCCAGTAGGCCCTGTCGCGCCCCCCTGGGCCCCATCGCGCTGCCTAGGCCCCGTCGCGCCCCCCCTGGGCCCCATCGCGCTGCCTAGGCCCCGTCGCGCCCCTCCTGGGCCCCTTCGTGCCCCGTAGGCCCCGTCGCGACCCCTGGGCCCCATCGTGCCTCCTAGGCCTCGTCGCGCCCCCCTGGGCTCCATCGCGCCTCCTAGGCCCCGTCGCGTCCCCCTGGGCCCCATCGCGCTGCCTAGGCCCCGTCGCGCCCCTCCTGGGCCCCCTTCGTGCCCCGTAGGTCCCGTCGCGCCCCCCTGTGCCCCATCGTGCCTCCTAGGCCCCGTCGCGCCCCCCCTGGGCCCCATCGCGCTGCCTAGGCCCCGTCACGCCCCTCCTGGGCCCCTCGTGCCTCCTCGACCCCGTCGCACCTGCGTGGCCCCGTTGTGCCTGCCTGGCCCCGTCGAGCCTGCCTGGCCCTCGCCGAACTGCCTGGCCCCGCCGCGCCTGCCTGGCCCCGTCGCGCCTGCCTGGCCCTGCCGTGTCTCCTGGCCCCGTCGCGCCTGCCTGGCACTGCCGCACCTGCCAGGCCCTGCCGCGCCTGCCTGGCCCCGCCGCACCTGCTTGGCCCCGCCGCGCCTTCTGGCCCTGCCGCGCCTGCCTGGCCCTGCCGCGCCTCCTGGCCCCGACGCCCCTGACTGGCCCGCCGCGCCTGCCTGGCCCTGCCGCGCCTTCTGGCCCCGCCGCGCCTTCTGGCCCCGCCGCGCCTGCCTGGCCCCGCCACACCTGCCTGGCCCCGCCGCGTCTTCTGGCCCCGCCGCGCCAGCCTGGCCCCGCCGCACTGCCTGGCCCCGCCGCGCCTGCCTGGCCCTGCCGCGCCTGCCTGGCCCCGCCGCCCCTGGCTGGCCCACCGCGCCTCCCTGGCCCCACCGCACTTGCCTGGCCCCGCCACGCCTTCTGGCCCCGCCGTGCCTCCTGGCCCCGCCGCCCCTGACTGGCCCGCCGCGCCTGCCTGGCCCTGCCGTGCCTGCCTGGCCCCACCGTCCCTGCCTGCCCCTTTCGCCCCGGCTCGTCCTGCTGTGCCGCCTCGGGCTCCGTCTCCTCCGCTCGCCCGTGCTGAGGCGCTTCGTGGCCACTGTGCTGGAGGGGGCTGTAGCTGAGTTCCTGTGGAGCTGTGCCGCTGACCCTGCACGATGGCGGACTTCGTGCTCCGACGAGACGCTGAGGGCCATGCGGTTGACTTCGCCGCCTGGCTCTCCGATCTCCGCCGCCACCTTACAGGTCAGCGTCAGGATGGCCACTCTTTGGTTGTCCATGTTGACGGCTTGCTCCCCCGCCCCCCTGTACCTGCCCCCCTCCCTGCTGATCCCTCCTCTGATGACCGTGAGACCTTCTCTACTACTGCGCTTGCCCGTGCGGTCTGGGACTCCCGCGATGCAGTCGCTCAGGTAGCCATTAGCCATGCCCTTCCTGTCTCTGAGCGCTCGCGTTTTGCTACTATTGAGACGGCCAAAGCTTACTTAGACGCTGTTATTGCCCGCTATTCCACACCCGCGTCTGCTTCTGCTGGTCGCCTGCTCTTCCCTATGCTTTTCCCAGACCTTGCAGCTTTCCCTACCGTCGCAGACATTGCCACTCACCTGCGTGCTCTAGAGACCCGCTATCGCACTGCCAGCACTGCTGCCCAGCTCACTGCGCTCCCCCCCCCTTTCTGCATGACGCTCTATTTTATTGCCATGCGCCTGCCAGACCGCCTCGCTAGTGCTCGCGATCACTTCCTTAGCCTGCACCCGGCTGACCTCACTCTCACTGCCTTTGTCGACACCCTCACCGAGATCAAGACTCGCCAGCGCACTATCGCTCAGTCGAGCGGTGCGCCGGCAGTCTCTATCTTTCACGGCTGTGCCCCCTCCCAGTGCACGTTCACTGACGTTTTGGCTGCGGTCGCCACGGCGACCCCTCTCACCGAGACGGCTGCTGCGGTCCACCCGCAGCAGCGCTCGCACCGCAGTGGCCGTGGTCGCCAGGGTGGTAGAGGTGGTGGTGCAGGTAGTGGTGCTGGTGGTCGTGAGCGTAGTCCGTCTGGGGGGACTAGCATTGGTGGTCAGGAGCAGCAGCCCCAGCCGCAGCAGGAGCAGCCCGCGCCGCAGCCGCCGTCCCAGCAGCAGCCGCCGTCCCAGCCGCAGTCCCCGCAGCAGTGGGCTCGCCTCCCGCCTGTTTGGCCCGGCTCCTCAGGGGGTGGTGGCAGTGGTGGCGGCCCGCGCAGCTTGGCGTCTACCAGCGGCTCCGGTGCTGTCACCTGTCAGTACCAGCTTCAGACCGGGCCCCTTCGCGGCACTCTGTGCCGCCGCCCGCACCCGACTGCCCACTGTTTCCGCCGCCTCGACGATCTGTTTCATCGTCGCTTTGGCCCGGCCCCGGACCTCCCCGACTGGCACAGCCTGCTCCGCCAGGGCGTGCCGATCTTTGAGTTAGACATGGATCAGATAGGTGCCGCTTTGCATGCCATGTATTCTGACGCTGCTAGTGTTGCTAGATCTTATTATCCTGTGTTCTCTAGTTTAGGTGTTGCACCGTTGTGTAGCCTAGCCTCCCCTGCTGCGTCAGGCGTAGGACTGCCTAGTTTGTCTAGCCTTGTCTCTGCACCGGCTCCGTTCCCTGCCCCTGCCACTGCTGCGCTGTCCTTCACTCTCGACTCTGGTGCTTCTGCCTGCTTCTTCCGCGACCGTTCCGCACTTACGCCGCTTGCTACGCCAGCTGTCGTCTCTCTCACCGACCCCTCTGTGGGTCCTGTCGTCGCTCGCAGTTCTACGTCCCTTCCCTGTCCAGCCGTTCCCTCGGGCTCCCTTACAGGCCTCCACGTTCCCTCATTCTCGGGGAACCTGGTTGGTGTCGGCTGTCTCCAGGACCTCGGCGTCACCACCACGTTCCCCGGGCACGAGCGGTTCGCTGTCTGTTCTGAGGCTGTCTCCGGTTCCCCCCTTGCGACGTTCCCCAGGGACCCGGTGTCCGGTCTGTTTACCCTCGACACCGCCTCCCCTCCGGTTGGTGCGTCCTCCCAGGTTGCTGCAGCTTGCTCGTGTCGTTCCCTCACTCACCCGTCCCTTCTCTGGCACCACCGCTTAGGTCACCCTGCTCTCCCTCGTCTGCGTCACATGTCCCAGCAGGGCCTTGTCTTAGGTCTCCTTGTGTCGCTCCCCGCCCTTCCTCCCTCGACTGCGCCACCGTGCACGCCTTGCTTCGAGGGCCGGCTCCGCCGTGCCCCTCACTCCTCCTCGCTACGCCCTGCTACTGCCCCCCTTCAGACCCTGCACCTGGACGTTTGGGGCCCTGCCCCCGTCCCCGGACCGCGCGGTGAGCGCTACTTCCTTGTGCTCGTCGACGACTACGCGCGCTACACCACGGTGTTTCCCCTCGAGCGGAAGGCCGACGTGCCCGACGTTCTTCTCCCGTGGGTTGTGGCTGCTCGTCTCCACCGCGGTCTCCCCGTGTTGTGTCTCCACTCCGACCAGGGCGGCGAGTTCGCCTCTGGTCGGCTTGGACAGTTCTGTCGTGCGGAGGGCATCACCCAGTCGTACACCTTGCCGGACTCGCCACAGCAGAATGGGGTTGCTGAGCGCCGCATCGGCTTGGTCATGGAGGTCACTCGCACCTCCATGATTCATGCCGATGCCCCCCATTTTCTGTGGCCGTTCGCTGTTCGCTACGCTGCTCACCAGCTAAACCTGTGGCCACGCTCTCAGCGGCCGCATGTTTCGCCGACCCTTCTTTGGACCGGGTCCCCCGGTGACGCGTCTGCGTTCCACGTCTGGGGCTGCCTTGCTCACGTTCGTGCCTCTGGCACGGACAAGCTCACTGCCCGCACTGTCCCCTGTGTCTTCCTCGGTTTCCCCCTGGACTCGTCTGACTGGCTTTTCTATCACCCGCCGTCTCACCGCTTCCTCCACTCTCGTGACGTTACCTCTGACGAGTCCGTCTCCTTTTACCGCCGCTTCCCTCACCGAGGTCTCCCAGTTGCCCCCCCCCTGTTCCTTGCTCCCTCTCCCCCGGTAGCCCCTGCCCCTCTCCCGCCTCGTCCTGCCCCGTCTGGTGTCTCTCACGTCACTCCCCTCCCCTCGGTTGTCCCCGTTGAGGAGTCTGCTGACTCTGGTGGTACCCCCGGTCTGTCCTTCCCGCGTCCCCCTTCCCCGGTGCCTCCGCCCCCACTGTCGCAGTTGCCGACCCCGCTGCAGCCGCCGTCGTCGTCGCCGCCGCAGCCGACGCCGCTGCAAACGTCGCCGCCACTGCCGCCGCCGCTCTTGGCCCCTGGGGGTGCTGGTGTGGAGGAGGGTGTTCGTCCTGTGGCTTCTGGGGGTGCTGCTGGTGTTGGAGGGGGTTCTCGCTCTGGGGGTGTTGGTTCTGGGGGTGCTGCTGTTGAGTGTTCTGCCGACGGTCGTTCTGCCTCTGCTGGTCCGAGAGTTCCGGCCCAGCCGTTGTCGCCGCCGCAGCAGCCGTCGCCGCTGGTCTCCGCTCTCCCCCTGCTCGGCCTTCCCTCCCCGGACCGCGCGCCGGTGTCTCCCCCACCGCCCGCTGACCTTCCTGTCCGCCGGACTCGTCTCCGGCCCGTCTTCCTCCTCGTTCCCCTCCTGTGTCTCCTCCGCTGTCCCCTGACCCTACCCCTCCGTCTCACGTTTGGGCTCGTCGTCCCTCCCGTGCTCGTCCCGTCTCTCCTGTGCTGCCCACCCACCCTATGTTGCTCCGTTCCCGCTCGTCTCGTCCTCCTCTCCTCCCGTCCCCTCCTCCCTCGTCCCTTGCTGTTGCACCTCCTCCGTTCTCTGACTACCTCCGTGCTGCTCGTCCCCTTGTCCCTCGGGTCCTTGCCTCTCTTGTGACCGACCCTGCTATTCCTGTCTCGCGCCTTGACGCGCTTGTCGCTGCTGTCGCTGACTTCGCCTCTACCCGCCGCCTTGACTACGCTACCGCTCTGGTCTCTGACCCTGCCCGTCCTCCGTCCGTCGGGGGTGCTCCTGCCCTTGGCAGTGACGTCCTAGAGGACAGGCAGTACGAGCTGGCTTTCCTGTCCGAGGCTGCTCCCCATCTCTGCTCCATGCTTTTAGTCCCTGAGGGTGACCCAGACGCCTTCGACATCCCGACCCCTCGCACCTACACTGAGGCCACCTCGGGACGTTGGGCCTCTCAGTGGATAGCTGCCATGGAGCAGGAGATGGCATCTTGGAGGTCCACCGGCACTTACGTCGACGCAGTTCCCCCGCCTGGGGTGAACGTAGTCGATGGTCGGTGGCTCTTCAAGGTGAAGCGCCCCCCTGGAGAGCCGCCTGTCTTCAAGGCGCGCTACGTGGCCAGAGGTTTCAGTCAGCGCGAGGGGGTTGACTTCTTCCAGACCTTCGCCCCGACCCCGAAGATGACCACTCTTCGGGCGCTGCTACACGTAGCAGCTCAGCGTGACTACGAGCTTCACTCCCTCGACTTCTCTACTGCCTTTCTTCAGGGCAGCCTACACGAGCAGGTCTACCTGCGCCGACCACAGGGCTTTACTGGTACCTTCCCTCATGGGACCCAGTGGCTTCTCAGGCGCCCGGTCTACGGCCTGCGTCAGGCTCCCCGCGAGTGGCACGACACGCTACGTGCCACGTTAGCAGACCTGCAGTTCTTTCCGTCCTCTGCTGACCCTTCACTGTTTGTGCGTTCCGGCCAGACTCCGTTCTACATCCTTGTCTACGTAGACGACCTGGTCTTCGCTACTCCTGACAGGGACGCACTGGCTTCTGTGAAGACTGAGCTGCTGAAGAGACACACCTGCACTGATCTTGGAGAGCTGCGTCGCTATCTTGGCCTGCAGATCTCCAGGGACAGAGCAGCACGCACCATCACTCTGACCCAGTCACACTTGGTGCGTCAGGTCCTTCAGAGGTTCGGTCTTCAGTTCTCCTCTACACAGCCCACACCTCTACCTGTGGACCACGGGCTTTCCGCTCCTGTTCCTGAGGAGTCAGTAGAGCCCAGCGGCCCCTACGCAGAGCTGGTGGGTTGCCTCATGTACCTGATGACCTGCACTCGCCCAGATCTCGCATACCCTCTCAGCATCCTGGCTCGCTTTGTGGCCACTGGCAGACACCGACCACAGCACTGGTCGGCAGCCAAGAGGGTTTTGCGATATCTAGCAAGTACATCAGGCATGGGGTTAGTGTTGGGAGGACGCAGGCCAGTGGTCCTCACTGGGCACACAGACGCTTCTTGGGCAGACGACTCTGAGACGCTCAGGTCGTCACAGGGCTACTGTTTTAGCCTTGGTTCGGGTGCTATCTCTTGGAGATCCACTCGCTCGTCGTCTGTTGTTCAGTCGAGCTGTGAGGCTGAGATCTACGCTGGTGCCATGGCGGCACAGGAGCTCCGCTGGCTGACTTTCTTGCTCACAGACTTAGGTGAGCGGCCTAGCTCTGCCCCGGTCCTGTATGCTGACAACAGGGCCATGATACTCCTGTGTCAGCAGCCTCGACTTGAGGGCAGAGCGAAGCACATTCAGCTGCGGTACTTCCTCCTGCGCGAGCTACAGCAGCGTCGCCAGGCCCACGTAGTTTACTTGGCCTCTGGTGCCAACACAGCTGATATCTTTACGAAGGCGCTTGCGCCTAAAGATCATCAGCGGCACTGTGTACAGCTCGGTCTAGTTCCTGTAGCCTCTCACTTGCTAGGACCTTGACTTTGTACTGTCCTATATACATCTATCTATATGTACTCAGACTGGACTTGTGTCCTTTCCCAGTGGCCGGACTAGTAGTGCCGCCCTGGTCTTGTTCTTGTCTTGCCTGTACTCCTTTTGACTGGTCTTTAGACCCTTGTCTCAGTGGCTGGACTAGTAGTGCTGCCCTGAGTTGCTTGTTCAGGATTTGCCCCTATGCAGTCTAGGGGGTGTGTCAAATATATGTATAACTCATATTTGTATAGACTATATAGGGTCACCTCTTAGAGGGTACAACACTCTTAGGTATATACACTTGTTCTCTCCCTCTATCTAATCATTCAGTTTTTCTTTGAGAGACTGTTCACGTGACTGAATCGGCCTGCTTACGTAACCATCCAGACGAGCGCTATTTGCTGACGTCATTCTACGGATGCTATCTACAGTGTAACTCGACAATATCTATCGGAAAAACTAGGTTTTCTAGGCGTGTGGGAGGAATGCATCTGGCAGTCGGTGACCTGGCCGGAAAAATCTTGGTTGGGGAGGGAGGTGGGAGGGGGAGGGGTGGGGTGGGGGATCAAGGAGGATTATGTCAGACGAAAAAATCCGCGCCATCTGAATTCTCAGACTAAAGTCTACATCTGGTATGAACTTTCAGACGAAATCTTATGGCTTATCTGGACGATCAGACGAATTAATTTAGCTCGTAAAAATATCAGATGAACGGAAAAAAACAGGTCTGATTTTTAGACCACCATGTTAACGTAGAAACGAATGATTACTAGAGGTGGAAACCTAGAACAAATACTAGTTGGTTGTACTCACTAGAAGCATACCTCAGTCTAGCCTATAACTTCTACATAGATAATATGTATAAGTTGACACACCCCCTAGGCTAGACAAGGGGTGAAACTAAACAAGAAGCAAACAGCTCAGGGCGGCACTACTAGTCCAACCACTGAGGCAGGGGTCTGGAGACCAGTCAGCAAGAATACAACCAAAACTGAAGCAAGCCAGGGTGGCACTACTAGTCCAGCCACTGGAGGTAAGGCCACAAGGCCAGTCTGACAAGCATATATAATAGAGAGTACACAATCAGGCTCCTAACAGGTGAGTAGCTACAGGAACAAGACCAAGCTGTACACAGTGCCGCTGATGATCTTTAGGCGCAAGCGCCTTAGTAAAGATATCAGCTGTGTTGGCACCTGAGGCCAAGTGAACTACGCGGGCCTGGCGGCGCTGCTGTAGCTCGCGCAGGAGGAAGTACCGCAGCTGGATATGCTTCGCTCTGCCCTCAAGCCGAGGCTCCTGACACAGGAGTATCATGGCCCTGTTGTCAGCGTACAGGACCGGGGCAGAGCTAGGCCGCTCACCTAAGTCTGTGAGCAAGCAGGTCAGCCAGCGGAGCTCCTGTGCCGCCATGGCACCAGCGTAGATCTCAGCCTCACAGCTAGACTGAGCCACAGACGACGAGCGAGTGGATCTCCAAGAGATAGCACCCGAACCAAGGCTGAAACAGTAGCCCTGCGACGACCTGAGCGTCTCAGCGTCGTCTGCCCAAGAAGCGTCTGTGTGCCCAGTAAGGACCACTGGCCTGCGTCCTCCTAGCACTAACCCCATGCCTGATGTACTAGCAAGATAACGCAAAACCCTCTTAGCGGCAGACCAGTGCTGAGGTCGGTGTCTGCCTGTAGCCACAAAGCGAGCCAGGATGCTGAGAGGGTATGCGAGATCTGGGCGAGTGCAAGTCATCAGGTACATGAGGCAACCCACCAGCTCTGCGTAGGGGCCACTGGGCTCTACTGGCTCCTCAGGAACGGGAGCAGAGAGCCCATGGTCTACGGGTAGAGGTGTGGGCTGTGCGGAGGAGAACTGAAGACCGAACCTCTGAAGGACCTGACGCACCAAGTGTGACTGGGTCAGAGTGATGGTGCGTGCTGCTCTGTCCCTAGAGATCTGCAGTCCAAGATAGCGACGCAGCTCTCCAAGGTCAGTGCAGGTGTGTCTCTTCAGCAGCTCAGCCTTCACAGAGGCCAGTGCGTCCCTGTCAGGAGTAGCGAAGACCAGGTCGTCTACGTAGACAAGGATGTAGAACGGAGTCTGGCCGGAACGCACAAACAGTGAAGGGTCAGCAGAGGACGGAAAGAACTGCAGGTCTGCTAACGTGGCACGTAGCGTGTCGTGCCACTCGCGGGGAGCCTGACGCAGGCCGTAGACCGGGCGCCTGAGAAGCCACTGGGTCCCAGGAGGGAAGGTACCAGTGAAGCCCTGTGGTCGGCGCAGGTAGACCTGCTCGTGTAGGCTGCCCTGAAGAAAGGCAGTAGAGAAGTCGAGGGAGTGAAGCTCGTAGTCACGCTGTGCTGCTACGTGTAGCAGCGCCCGAAGAGTGGTCATCTTCGGGGTAGGAGCGAAGGTCTGGAAGAAGTCAACCCCCTCGCGCTGACTGAAACCTCTGGCCACGTAGCGCGCCTTGAAGACAGGCGGCTCTCCAGGGGGGCGCTTCACCTTGAAGAGCCACCGACCATCGACTACGTTCACCCCAGGCGGGGGAACTGCGTCGACGTAAGTGCCGGTGGATCTCCAAGATGCCATCTCCTGCTCCATGGCAGCTATCCACTGAGAGGCCCAAGGTCCCGAGGTGGCCTCAGCGTAGGTGCGAGGGGTCGGGATGTCGAAGGCGTCTGGGTCACCCTCAGGGACTAACAGCATGGAGCAGAGATGGGGAGCAGCCTCGGAAAGGAAAGCCAGCTCGTACTGCCTGTCCTCTAGGACGTCACTGCCAAGGGCAGGAGCACCCCCGACGGACAGAGGACGGGCAGGGTCAGAGACCAGAGCGGCAGCGTAGTCAAGGCGGCGGGTAGAAGCGAAGTCAGCGACAGCAGCGACAAGCGCGTCAAGGCGCGAGACAGGAACAGCAGGGTCGGTAACAAGAGAGGCAAGGACCCGAGGGACAAGGGGACGAGCAGCACGGAGGTAGTCAGAGAACGGAGGAGGTGCAACAGCAAGGGACGAGGGAGGAGGGGACGGGAGGAGGGGAGGACGAGACGAGTGGGAACGGAGCAACATAGGGTGGGTGGGCAGGACAGGAGAGACGGGACGAGCACGGGAGGGACGGCGAGCCCAAACGTGAGACGGAGGGGTAGGGTCAGGGGACAGCGGAGGAGACACAGGAGGGGAACGAGGAGGAAGACGGGCCGGAGACGAGTCTGGCGGCGGGAACACAGGACCGTAGACAGGGAGGTCAGGAGGCGGTGGGGGAGACACCGGCGCGCGGTCCGGGGAGGGAAGGCCGAGCAGGCGGAGAGCGGAAACCGGCGGCGACGGCTGCTGCGGCGGCGACGACGGCTGGGCCGGAACTCTCGGACCAGCAGAGGCAGAACGACCGTCGGGAGAACACTCAACAGCAGCACCCCCAGAACCAACACCCCCAGAGCGAGAACCCCCTCCAACACCAGCGGCACCCCCAGAAGCCGCAGGACGAACACCCTCCTCCACACCAGCACCCCCAGGGGCCGAGAGCAGCGGCGGCAGTGGCGGCAACGGCTGCGGCGGCGGCGACAGCGGCGACGGCTGCGGCAGCGACAGCGGCGGCGGCGGCGACGACAGCGGCGACGGCTGCGGCGGCGACGGCGACGGCGGCGGCAGCGGGGTCGGCGACTGCGACAGTGGGGGCGGAGGCACCGGGGAAGGGGGACGCGGCAAGGACGGACCGGGGGTACCACCAGAGTCAGCAGACTCCTCAACGGGGACAACCGACGGGAGGGGAGTGACGTGGGAGACACCAGACGGGGCAGGACGAGGCGGGAGAGGGGCAGGGGCTACCGGGGGAGAGGGAGCAAGGAAAAGGGGGGGGGCAACTGGGAGACCTCGGTGAGGGAAGCGGCGGTAGAAGGAGACGGACTCATCAAAGGTGACGTCACGAGAGTGGAGGAAGCGGTGAGACGGCGGGTGGTAGAAAAGCCAGTCAGACGAGTCCACGGGGAAACCGAGGAAGACACAGGGGACAGTGCGGGCAGTGAGCTTGTCCGTGCCAGAGGCACGAACGTGAGCAAGGCAGCCCCAGACGTGGAACGCAGACGCGTCACCGGGGGACCCGGTCCAAAGGAGGGTCGGCGAAACCTGCGGCCGCTGGGAGCGTGGCCACAGGTTAAGCTGGTGAGCCGCGTAGCGAACAGCGAACGGCCACAGAAAATGGGGGGCATCGGCATGGATCATGGAGGTACGGGCGACCTCCATGACCAAGCCGATGCGGCGCTCAGCAACCCCATTCTGCTGTGGCGAGTCCGGCAACGTGTACGACTGGGTGATGCCCTCCGCACGACAGAACTGTCCAAGCCGACCAGAGGCGAACTCGCCGCCACGGTCGGAGTGGAGACACAACACGGGGAGACCGCGGTGGAGACGCGCAGCCACAACCCACGGGAGAAGAACGTCGGGCACGTCGGCCTTCCGCTCCAGGGGAAACACCGTGGTGTAGCGCGTGTAGTCGTCGACAAGCACAAGGAAGTAGCGCTCACCGCGCGGTCCGGGGACGGGGGCAGGGCCCCAAACGTCCAAGTGCAGGGTCTGAAGGGGGGCAGTAGCAGGACGCAGCGAGGAGGAGTGAGGAGCACGGCGGAGCCGACCCTCGACGCAAGGCGTGCACGGTGGCGCAGTCGAGGGAGGAAGGGCAGGGAGCGACGCGGGGAGACCTAAGACAAGACCGTGCTGGGACATGTGACGCAGACGCGGGAGAGCAGGGTGACCTAAGCGGTGGTGCCAGAGAAGGGAGGGGTGAGTGAGGGACCGACACGAGCAAGCTGCAGCGACCTGGGAGGACGCACCAACCGGGGGGGAAGCGGTGTGTAGGGTAAACAGACCGGACACCGGGTCCCGGGGGAACGTCGCAAGGGGGGAACCTGAGACAGCCTCAGAACAGACAGCGAACCGCTCGTGCCCGGGGAACGTGGTGGTGACGCCGAGGTCCTGGAGACAGCCGACACCAACCAGGTTCCTGGAGAACGAGGGAACGTGGAGGCCAGTAAGGGAGCCCGAGGGAACTGCCGGACAGGGAAGGGACGTAGAACTGCGCGCGACGACCGGACCCGCAGAGGGGTCAGCGAGAGAGACAACAGCAGGTGCAGCAAGCGGCGTGAGCGTGGAACGGTCGCGGAAGAAGCAGGCAGAAGCACCAGAGTCGAGAGTGAAGGACAGCGACGCAGTGGCGGGGGCCGGGGACGGAGCCGGTGCAGCGACTAGACTAGGCAACCTAGGCAGTCCTACGCCTGTCGCAGCAGGGGAAGCTAAGCTACACAAGGGTGAAACACCTAAACTAGAGTACACAGGGTAGTAAGATCCATCAACACTAGAAGCGTCAGCATACAAAGCATGCAAAGCAGCACCTATCTGATCCATGTCTAACTCAAAGATCGGCACGCCCTGGCGGAGCAGGCTGTGCCAGTCAGGGAGGTCCGGGGCCGGGCCAAAGCGACGACGAAAAATATCGTCGAGGCGGCGGAAACAGCGGGCGGTCGGGTGCGGGCGGCGGCACAGAGTGCCGCGGAGAGGCCCGGTCTGAAGCTGGTACTGGCAGGTCACAGCACTGGAGCCGCTGGTAGACGCCAAGCTGCGCGGGCCGCCACCACGGCCACCGCCTCCGGAGGTGCCGGGCCAACCAGGCGGGAGACGAGCCCACGGCTGCGGCGGGTGCTGCTGGGACGGCGGCTGCGGCTGGGGCTGGTCCTGCTGCTGCTGGGACTGCTGCTCCTGCCCACCGGTGGTAGTCCCCTCAGGCGGACTACCGTCACCACCACCACGACCACTACCACCTGCGTCACCACCCCTACCTCCCTGGCGGCCACGGCCACCGCGACGCGAGCGCTGCTGCGGGTGGACAGCAGCAGCCGTCTCGGTAAGAGGGGTCGCCGTGGCGACCGCAGCCGAAACGTCAGTGAACGTGCACGGGGATGGGGCACAGCCGTGAAAGATAGAGACTGGCGGCGCACCGCTCGACTGAGCGATAGTGCGCTGGCGAGTCTCGATCTCAGTGAGGGTGTCGACAAAGGCGGTCAGGGTGAGGTCACCCGGGTGCTGGCTAAGAAAGTGGTCGCGAGCACTAGCGAGGCGGTCTGGCAGGCGCATAGCGATAAAATAGAGCGTCATGCAGAAAGGAGGGGGGAGCGCAGTGAGCTGGGCAGCAGTACTGGCAGTGCGATAGCGAGTCTCTAGGGCACGCAAATGAGTGGCAAAATCTGCGACAGTAGGGAAGGCAGCCAGGTCTGGGAACAGCATCGGAAAGAGCAAGCGGCCAGCAGAAGCGGAGGCAGGGGTGGAATAGCGAGCAATAACGGCGTCTAAATAAGCTTTGGCCGTTTCAACAGTAGCAAAACGCGAGCGCTCAGACACAGGGAGGGCGTGGCTAATAGCAACCTGAGCTACTGCATCGCGTGAGTCCCAGATCGCACAGGCCAGCGCAGCAGTAGAGAAAGCCTCACGGTCATCAGAGGAGGGGTCAGCAGGGAGGGGAGTAGGTGCAGGGGGACGGGGGAGCAAGCCATCAGCATGGACAACCAGAGAGTGGCCATCCTGGCGCTGACCTGTAAGCTGGCGGCGAAGATCGGAGAGCCAGGCGGCGAAGTCAACCGCGTGGCCCTCAGCGTCCAGGCGGAGCACAAAGTCAGCCATCGTGCAGGGTCAGCGGCACAGCTCCTCAGCGACACAGCGGCACAGCAGCACAGCTCCTCAGCGGCACAGGAGCACAGCGGCGCGGGGACACGGCGGCAGCACTCTCCAGTAGGGCAGCAGCTAGGCGTCCCAGCGCAGGCAAGCAGAAGACACAGGGCCCGAGAGGACACGGCAGGCCGAGCAGGGGAGGCGGGCAGGTGCTCTGGGGCCGGGCTGGTGCTGGGAGGGGCCAGGCTGGTGCTGCTGGGGCCGGTCGGGCACGAGGAGGGGCCGGGCAGCGCTGAGGAGAGGCCGGGCGGCGCTAGGAAGGGGCCGGGCGGCACTAGGAGGAGGCCGGGCGGCACTAGGAGGAGGCCGAGCGGCACTAGGAGGAGGCCAGGCGGGCGAGCGCTAACAGCAGGCGCGACAGGGGCCAGCGGGCGCGACGGGGCCTAAGGGGCGCGACGGGGCCCAGCGGGCACGACGGGGCCCAGGGGGGGCGCGACGGGGCCCAGCGGGCACGACGGGGCCCAGGGGGGGCGCGACGGGGCCGAGGAGGCGCGACGGGGACCAGCGGGCACGACGGGGCCCAGGGGGGCCGCGACGGGGCCTAACGGGCGCGACGGGGCCCAGGGGGGGCGCGACGGGGCCTAGCAGGCGCGACGGGGCCTAGGAAGCGCGAAGGGGCCCAGCGGGCGCGACGGGGCCTAGGAGGGGCGCGACGGGGCCGAACGGGCGCGACGGGGCCCAGAGGGGGGGGACGCGACGGGGCTTAGGAGGCGCGACGATGCTAGGGCACGACGGGCTCAGCGGGCTCGACGGGGCCCATGGGGGGCGCGACGGGGCCTAGGAGGCGCAACGGGGCCCAGCGGGGGCGCGTTAGGGCCTAGGGGTCGCGACGGGACCCAGCGGGCGCGACGGGGCCTAGGGGGAGCGCGACGGGGCCTAGGAGGCGCGACGGGGCCCAGCGGGCACGACGGGGCCCAGGTGGGGCGCGACGGGGCCTAACGAGCGCGACGGGGCCCAGGGGGGGCGCGACGGGGCCTAGGGGGCGCGACGGGGCCTAGGAGGCGCGACGGGCGGAAGCGGTAGGCGGGGGGATCCTAACCTAAGCGTGATACCATGTTAACGTAGAAACGAATGATTACTAGAGGTGGAAACCTAGAACAAATACTAGTTGGTTGTACTCACTAGAAGCATACCTCAGTCTAGCCTATAACTTCTACATAGATAATATGTATAAGTTGACACACCAGACCGATTTCGTCTGATATCTGAGACCCTGCAGATGAGGCCACTGGTATCGTGAGTAACTCTTCATGAAAGGTGACAGTGAGTGACACACATTTGCTGACGTCAGGCCTGCCCGCACCAGAGAAAGAGTGGAGTGGGAGGGGTGGTAAGGGCGTGAATGCATGAAGGTGAATGAGCAAGTGAGAATAACAGTAGACAGGTGACAAAGGAGAAAGCGCAGGAGGGAGCAATTCTCATGACTTGTACTGACTGCTCGCCCATAAGTTGTGCGTGGCGAGTGCAGCAGCAGCAGCTGCCACACAACGCAAATGCCCAGCAATAGCCATAAAGCCAAATGCCAAAGGCATGCGAGCCTAAGTTCTCAGCACCGACATGACATGAGGGGGTACTTCAGCAGCAGACACACGAACCAGCATCCCCACAGCACGCTCACACAAGCCAGCATCCCCACAGCACGTTCACGATCCTAACACCTGCGATACAACAATATGCTATGAGGCATGATGTCTCAGTACTCCCCTTTAGTGTACCTCGGTAGAAATGCTATCACAGCTCTCTGCAGAAATCAATGCCTCTTTCCTTCACTTGACCTACTATTGCCACTCACCTTGCCACTGGTGCTGCCACTCCTCTTCCCACCGGCCCTCCCTGGGCATGCGAGCTTGTGGGAGGGCCAA
Source organism: Closterium sp. NIES-67 (assembly GCA_027943415.1). Taxonomy (NCBI): domain Eukaryota; kingdom Viridiplantae; phylum Streptophyta; class Zygnematophyceae; order Desmidiales; family Closteriaceae; genus Closterium; species Closterium sp. NIES-67. Next base: position 863,032 of record BQMB01000423.1, on the reverse strand, counting down.
TGCGCCTTTTGGCAGTCTCTGCTGCAATACGCAACCTTGCCACACCCAGAGCAGTTCCTCAGCCTCACACCACCACCTTCTGCCGCCCCGCACCCTGCAGCACCACAGAAACGGCTCTTGGCTTCACTTGAATCCCGTGCGGCAGCAGAGTTTGATGCAGCAGCAGTGCCAGGTGCACGCGTGTTTACAACAGGAGTGGAAGAAGCAGCATCGGAGGGAGGGCGGTAGCATGGCTGCCCCAGCAGCATCTCTCGCAGACATGCCACCAGATTAACTCCCCCCGGCCATGGCTTCAGATAAGCCGGCACCTCCTCCTTTCCCCTCCCTGCTTTTCTGCCACTCCTGCCGCTGCTGCTACTGCTGCTGCCAGGGTCCCTCCCCCCCTCCCACTCCTCACGGAATCTCGACTCCAAGGACCTGTGGTACAGCTCTTCAGCCACCTCAGGGGTGACCTTCTTCTGCTCGCGGCTGCCTCTGCAGGGGTCAGCCAAGCGCGTCAACGTGGGCCACGCCATGAGAACCGCAAAGCACCAATGGTGGACCTCCTCCCACACCTCCCCATCGTCCTCCTCTACTCCCCCCTCCCCACCCTCTCCACCCCTCCCTCTGCGTCCCTTCTTCCCTGCAGCCCTCCGCTTCCCCCCCCTCCACTCATCATCCCTGCCCACCCTCTCCAGCTCCTCAATCTGCAGGAGGGACTTGGGCCAGTAGAGAGCCACGTTCTGCAGGAAGTAGATGGGAACCTCCTCTGCCCTCTCCCTCACCTCCTCGAGAATTAGCCTAAAAGGCACATCCCGAGGGTACGGCTCAAAATGCAGAATATCCGTGAGTTTGTCAAACTCCGGGGAGGGAGGGGGGAAGACGGAGAGGAACCGGTCGAGGAGGACGGAGGCGGGGCGGTAGGCGTAGGTGGCGATGAGAGCAAAGAAGGGGAGGTGGAAGTGGAACTGGCCGATGCACGCGCTGCAGCGCGCGCAGGGCGGCGGCTTCACCTGGTGGCCGGCAAACTCCACCAGGAAGTGTGCGTCGGCTGCGCAGCGCACAATGGGGAGGTCTGGCCTGTGTGGCCTGTTCTGGAGTGGAGCTGCGAAGGGAGACTCTTTCATGCAACCCCTGGCAGTCCCCCTGCCACCACGCCTGCCACCCCCCTTGCCACTTCCCCCACCACTCGCTCTGCCACCCCCTCTCTTTGCAGCTCCAACATCCTCTCTCATCCCACTCTCCTCCTCAATCCCCAGCCGAAAGCATCTCACACTCTTGTCCTCAGGAAACTTCACAGCATCTTCATCGCCCTGAGGCCACTCCTCCCACTCATTGTCAAACTTATTCCCATCCGGAGGCTTGGGTACGGCGCCGAGCCTGACCAGGAGGCTTGGAAGGTCCCGGAACGGATGGCGCATTGGCCGTACCTTGCCCTGTCGGCTCTCCTTGAAGCATTTCTGCGCTGAGATGGAATCTGAGCCATACATTCGGACCCACTGCAGGATGCAACCGACCCGATAAGTTAAGGCCGCAACCACCGGGTTCTGTGTGACAGGCACGAGGGTAAGGCTGGAAGAGGCACTACGGTCTGAGGGAGCACTGGCAGCAGAAGCAGTGGTGACAACCGAAGCGCTGTTGACAGTGTGGGCAGTGGCAGCAGTGGCGCTCTTAGCTGCATTTGACGAAGGCAACATGCCTGCCAATGGCACCCCAGCTGCTGTAGCAGTGGCAGCCCCCCCTCCCACATGCGTCCCCATTCTGAGCCTCTCCCTTGCCTCCACAATCGCTGCATCCTCCACGAGCGTCTTGCTGGGGGTATCGGCGTCCAGAACGTACACCTCCCACTCCTTGCGCAGCCCTGGCTTGGAAAGGACTGTGGCAAACGCTAGGGCAAAGTCAGTGGCGCCCACGCCACTCACATACATGCCCTTGGGAGCGCCATTGCCTTCCACACTGCTGCCGCCACTGCCGCTGCCGCTGCCGTTGCCGTTGCCGCTGCCGCTGCCGCTGCCGCTGCCGCCGCCGCCGCTGCTGCTGCTGCTGCCGTCACTGCAATGGTTGCACCTGAAATCCCTCCGTTCCCCCCCTCCATGCTTCAACATCCCAGCCATCCCTTCCACATACCTCTCCCACACTGGCCCCTTCAGATGCTCCCTCCACTCCCCGCCCTTGCTATCCCTGCTACCATCGCCACACCCCTCATCCCCCCTCCCACGGCTGCCTTCCCTTCCTGCCCCAGCCGCACTCCCTTCCAGCATGCATACCACCGCCTCTGCTCCCAGTCCCTGCATGCCTCCCTCCGTCCTCACCATCCCCATCATGCTGCTCACCATATCATCAGCCGGCACCCCACTCCTCACCATCCCCACCAGAGCCTCAAACGTTTCCACCATGTGCTCTGGAGACCCCCTCACACTACTCCTCCCTCCCCCTGCCTTCCCCTCCCCATTGTCCCGAACCCCCCCTGACAGCAGATTCTGCACAAAGAACCCAAACCCCTCCTTGAGGTCAGCACTCTCCTTCACCCCGAGGATCTGCACCAGGAGGGAAGCAAACTGGTCCTCCTCCTCCTGCCTGCCCGCCCCCAGCTGAGCCACTACGGCCGGATAGACTGCAGAGTCAGAGTCCGAGTGGGCCTTCCATAGAGTCACAAGGCGGGGGCGCCTCGCTACAAGCACGAGAAACGCAGCAAAGTTGACAGCACGGCGGTAGGCAGCCCAGCAGCTGCTGCAGCGCCAGCAACACCACGCTCCAGAAGCGCAAGAACCTGCAGCAGCAGGAGCAGGGGCAGCGACAGCAGCAGCACCAGGGGACTTTGCAGCGGGACCTTTCTCACCCAGAATAGCCGGCAGGCGGGCTCTGATCCTCCCCAGGTCCATGAGCACGCCCACGCGAGGCTCAGCCATCCACTCTAGAAGCATCGTTTCGGCACAAAGCAGAGGCGCCCGCTCACACTTCCACTTGTACTGCTCACGAGCCGGCACCCCTCGTCTCCCTCCTAGCAGCCGCTCCGGCACCGGTACCCTGGAGGAGTACTCTTCAATCGCCCCAAGTTTCCCTCCTAACAGCGGGCTTGGCGGCACCAAGGGGACGGATTTGTCCTCCTGCTGCCGCAGGTTGAAGCGGAAGGCCGCCAGGTCCTGAACCCACAGGGCCTGCTTCGCCTGAGCGCTGATTGCGCGCTCAAAGCACCTCTCACAGGCCGCCACGTCCCACCCGCCCCTCACGTCCAGGTAGTGCACCATGTCCGCCCGGCACAGCACCTGAAGACCCTCCTCCGACCCTCTTTCTCCTTTCCCAACACCCCCTTTCTCCTCTATCCCTCCACTCTGGTCCTTTGCCTTCCCTCCACTCCCGTTCCCTGTGCTGTCTGGAGCTCGAACCTGCTTCTCTGGGGCTGTTTCCTCGTCCTTGCTGCTGCTGCTCCCTGTGTTCAGCGGGAGTCCGCTTGAGCAAGTGCCGTACTTGAGGGAAGAGAAATCAATGCCGCTGTGTCTGGGTGCCGGATCGCCAGCACCAGAGGCCTCGGTCTTCCCCTTTCCTACAACGCTTCTTCCAGCAGCTCCTTCTGGCTGGGTCTGCTCCTCCACCTCTTCCTCCTCCTCCTCCTCATCGCTGCTGGCCTCGCGATGATCCCACTTCTCCTCCTCTTCCTCGCTGCTGGACCCCAGATGGTCCCACTTGCTGTAGTCAATGCGGGTTGCGGTAGAAGCAGCACGCGGAGCAGCAGATGCAGCAGCAGGTGCAGCAGCAGCAGGAGCAGCAGCAGGCGCAGCAGCAGCAGGAGCAGCAGCAGGCGCAGCAGCAGGAGCAGGTTCAGCAGTGGAACCAGCAGAAGAAGGAAGAGCGGCAGCAGCAGCAGGAAGAGGCACAGCCGTTGCAGCTACAGCAGCAGGCGCATCCGTCCCCTGCGGTGCATGAACGGCGTGCTTGCCCTTGCCCTTCCCCTTATCAACTCCTTCGTGCACTGTCTTCACGGGAAGCACTTTGACGGTTGAACCCGATTTGAGCCTGGCTTGCTCCACAGTGGAGTCAGGCGAGAGGTACACCACCTGACCATGCACCATGAAACGGACCGGCTGCGTCCCATCCGCTGAGGCTTTTCTGGGCGCTTTCCCACCATTCCCCCCTCCCTGTTGCTGACGTGCCTCGCATGGCAGGCAGCAGTCTGGCAGGTGGGACTGAAACAGCCTGTTGAAGACTGATCTGAGAGACTCATTTGGAGAGACAGCGAGGGGAACGACCTCGTGAGATGATGATGACGCGGATGGCTTGTTTTCGGTATGGCTGTCAACGAACCTGCTGGTGACGTCACTGCCGCTGCTGCATTTCGTCGTTCCTTCGCTACTGGGCTCGCCTGACTCGCGTGGAATAAGATCGACTGGGACTCGGAATTTCACACTGAAAGACATGTCGCCGATACTATGGCGTCGGATGTGATCAAACTAGTGACGGATTACGCTTTCTGGCTAGAATACGGGCTGTCTCTTCTCATTACGAAAGATCTCAGCAGAAGCATATGCCACTTTCAGCATTGTGCTACCAGTGAGATTGCAACGACCTAGGACCAACAAATTCGAAATGGTTCCGTCTGCGGGCACGACATTCCGTCTTACGGAGTTAGGGTTTCAAGGGGAGAGCAACGGGAGCGTCGTTCTGTAGCCTGTACTAGAGCGCCGGGAGGTATTAGTAGTTATTCGGTAAGGATCGCGTCACTTGAACCTAAAATTTATCGTTCTAGTACGTATGCATCAGAACGGGCATCCTCAGTCGAACTTATTCGAGAAAGACATCACTGACTTCCTAACCAACGGCTACAGCACACTGAAAAGGTCCCCCACAGTTTCACGCCGAGCATGATTCTGAGGAAAATGAAACATCGTTAGTTCCGCCTGAGATAGCGGAGTCGCTCACCGAAAACTAAATGCACTCCTTATCTCTCAAGGCTTGAGATATTTTACTGAGGGCAGAGTTAGAACGAGTGTCAACCATGCGGTACAGCCCTACCTGATCCGTGCACATACTGCCCGGGGGTCAGGGGAGTTCAACGCTGGCGGCAATATTTCCCGCTCTCTCAAACCGGTGAAAATCGCGTCTACCAGTCAGGTTCAGTGTCGCATACGTTGACAGAAAAAATCCGCGAAACGAACTGATCCAATTGAAATGCCCCACGCAAATCTCGCGTGACCTCGCTAGTGCCACCCGGCGACACTTTCGGAGGTCCTGGCGTCAACATTCGCGCAATGGCCGTTAGATCGAACTGTCCCGCGGGTCAGCGCGCAAACACTGTACCAACCGTCTGACACACGGTCCAACTCTGCCCTGATTTTGAAATATTTGTAACTAATAGTGCGCAAAGGACTTTCGCAGGATTGGGGAAATCGATGTGTTTGAAAAAATGAACAAATGTTACGCTGCGGCACGAACCTCACGACACCAATTATGTGTCGACGATAACGAAATGTCGCAACAGCGTGCTGCACGAAACCCCCCCACATCCTGCCCTGCGCGAAATCTCACTGTCGGACGAAATGTTCTTTCGTCCGCGTCGCAAACAGCGTTTGGCTACTTCCTTTTACGAACATCAGTCGTTCGTGAGTGCGGGTTTTGAAATATCCAAATCTGTCACCTGTTAGCGAAAGATTGTTGGCGACACTTTTCGTGATGCTGGCGACAACCAGTTACCTGAACGAGTCAAGTGAGCCAAACAAAATGTCCCACGCCCTTTGTTATGATATAGGAAGTGTCAATGTACTATAACGTGAGAATACAAGGTCGCTATTGCAATGAAGGCACGAGGTTATATAGGGGTTGGCCTACTAGGGCAATAACCTCGGAACGTGGCTAGGTTCGGCAATGTGGCGACAGTGCCAGATGCGACTCGGTTGGGCCGATAAATGAGGCCGAACGTGACGAGTCAAGGAGTTCGGATGTACGCGCTAGCTTACGACTCAGTAAGGAACGGAAATTCCTTAGACTACCCCCCCCCCCCCCCCCCCCCCTAAACGAGACCGCGGGCATCGGAAACATTCCGACACTTATAATACGCTGTTAGAATCGGGTGTGATTCTAGTTCAGCGAGCGGCACCCAGCTGTCATCTTCGGACGTGCGATCGCGCCAGCGGACGAGAAAATCAACCATCTGACGGTTCAGCTGCGTCGTGACTCGATGGCCCAGGATTTCCAAGGGCTCGGTCGTTGGTTCCTGCAGGGGCGTCAGCTGCGGTACACCACGTTGTCGTGCCAATTCTGACGAACTGGGGACGTAGGGCCGTAAAAGGCTGACATGGAAAGCTGGATTGTGGCGCCAATCGGCCGGAAGTCGGAGGTGAGCAGTGACAGGTGTCACCATGTTGGTCACTTGGAAAGGTCCGCAAAACCGGGGTCGGAGTTTAATCGGGATCGGCAGCCGCAAATCGCAAGTGTCGAGTAGAACGAGACTCCCACTTTGTAAGTGACGTCACGTCGATGGCGATCGGCTTGTCGGCTTGCGACCAGGTTGACTTTCCAGATGGCCTCGGCTGCTTTTTCTCGGACGGCGAGAATGTCTTCAGCAAATTTTTGGGACCGGGGCACGGATGTCTCGATGTTCGGGGTAGAGGGTACCACTGGGTCCTGTCCGTAGTTAAGGAAGAGTGGGGACTGATGGGTTGTGGCGGAGGGCGTGTTATTATACGCGAATTTCAGCAGCGGAAGGGATTTCTCCCATGTCTGTGGGTCAGTACAGGTAGTCTGAATGAGTTGCTCCATAGTTTGGTTGACTCGTTCAGTCTGCCCGTTGGTCTGTGGGTGGTAGGCAGAGGAAAACTGTAGATTGGTGCTGAACTGGTCCCACTGGTGGCGCCAGAAATTCGATGTGAATTTCGGGTCTCGGTCTGAAATAATTGCGGTGGGCAGGCCGTGCAATCGAATGACGTTGGCGATGAACAGTTGGGCAGTTTGCTCGGCCGTAATTGTCTATTGGCAGGCGATGAAGTGCGCCATTTTCGTGAGTCGGTCAACGACCACGAGGATGGCGTCGTTTCCGCTCGGACAGGCTGGCAGTCCTGTCACGTAGTCCATCGTGATGTGTTGCCAGGGTCGCTCAGGCGGATCCAACGGCTGTAGTAGTCCCGCTGCTCGCTGATGGGAGGATTTCATGATCTGGCAGGCAATGCAGGAGGACACGTACTTGCGCACGTTGTCAGCCATGTTCGGCCAATAATTGTTGCGCTGCAACGTCTTCATAGTTTTGTCGACTCCGAAGTGCCCGGAGGTAGGGTTTTCGTGGGATTCCTGTATTAGCAGCGTACGAAGTAAATCGTTGCCGGGTACCCAGATGCGAGAAGTATCGCGCTTATTAAAATAGTGTTCAGTGGCGGTGGTATGCTGTTGATGAATAGCAGAGCAGAAGAAAGGGTCGATTCTATAGCCGTGGGTAAATAGTCCGGCAAGTAATGGGCTGTTCTGGGCGACACGTATGGCGGCGGTATGGGCAGTGGGTCGGGTCAGGGCATCGGCAATATTGTTGGCGCCCTGTTTGTAGGTGATGGTGTAGTGGAAGTTCGACTCGAGGAAATCGAGTCATCGGATCTGTCGCGAGTTGAGATTCGGTTGGGCTTGCAGGTACTGTAAGGATTTGTGGTCGGTCCGCACCGTAACGTCAGCGCCTGTCAGGTAGCACCGCCAGGTCTTGAACGCGTGGACGATCGCCAGCATTTCCTTGTCGTGTACGGTATAATTTTTCTCCGCGCCCTGCAGCTTCCGTGATTCGTAGGCGACTGGCTGTAACCCGTCGCCGAAATCTTGTAGGAGAACTGCACCGATGGCGATGTCGCTGGTATCGGTGATGACTTCGTATGGACAGTCGGGATCGGAAATGCGAAGGACGGGCGGCGACGTGAGGGCGATCTTCAGTTGCTCAAATGCAGCTTGCTGCTTCTCTCCCCACCAAAAACAATCCTGATCCTTCAGTCGATTGGTTAGCGGGGCAGATAACCCAGCCATATTGGGTATAAAGCGACGGACGTAGTTGACGAAACCCAAAAAGCTCAGCAGCTCCTTTAGGTTTGTTGGCGGTTTCCACTCCTGTATGGACTTGATTTTCTTGGGGTCGATTTTCACGCCTTCGGTAGAGACGACGTGGCCCAAAAACTCCAACTCCTGCTTAAGAAAGCCGCATTTAGACCCTTTCGTGATGAGGCGATTCTTGTGCAGCAGCGTGAAGACTGCATCAAGATCCTGTAAGTGCTGCTCCCGGCTGCGACTGTAGATTAGTATGTCGCCGAGATAGATAATAACGCATTTATCCTAGAGTTCCCTGAAAACGTTGTTCATGGTCATCTGGAAGGTCGAGGGCGCGTTCGTGAGGCCAAAGAGCATCACCAGGTATTCGTAGCTTCCGTAGCGGGTTCGAAAGGCTGTTTTGTAACAATCTTCGGCAGCGACGCGAATCTGATGGTAACCTCCTCGCAAGTCGATTTTTGAGAAGAACTTGGCGTTGCGAAGTTGGTCGAGTAGGTCGTCGGCTCGCGGGATCGGGTAATGCGACTTGATTGTAATCCTGTTGAGTGCACGGTAGTCGATGCACATGCGGAATCCTCCATCCTTCTTCGGGGTGAACAGTATCGGGGCGGCGTATGGGGACGTGCTGGGCCGGATAAAACCCTTCGTCAGAAGGTAATCCAACTGTTGCTGCAATTCTTCCAGTTCCGGTTAGCTGAGCCGAAATTGTCGCTGTACTGTCGGTTGGGCGCCTAGTTCCAGCTCGATTCGATGGTCGTCGGATCTGCTTGGCGGAAGTCCAGCGGGTAGGTCGTCCGGGAAAATCTCGGGGTATTTTCGAATGAGGTCCGCTAAATCCGGAGGAACGACATCGCACAGCTTCGCGATATCTTCGGCTGTTGTCGGCGACGTCACTTCGCGAAGATCGACAGCGTACGCTGCAGCTCCCACTTTTATCGCGCGCTTGAAAGTTATCGCATGGACTTGGGTGCTTCGCATGCAAGGTCCCGTCCATTTTGGCAGCTCGCGGGGGATCCCATCAAGTTTTATGCTGCAGCCGCCCGTCGTCCAGTCGACCTTCGGGTTGTACTATCGCAGCCAATCTCGTCCCAGCAGCACATCGCATCCGTCGAGTGTAGTCGCCAGCAGCCCCATCCGAAATTTTACGTGCTCCCCGCAGTGAAAATTGACGTTCTCCACTCGTTCCTGTATAGCCAGCGGTGTTCCATCCACTAGTCGGGCATCAATTTCGGGTAGACACTTAAGTAAGAGAATACCCAATTTTTTAGACCTGTCCAGCTGTATGAGACTGTGACTCGCGCCTCCATCCACGAATATTTTCAGCAACACCGCATTGATTTTACCCTCCATCAACACAGCGTGATCAGTTGTTTCGCCCCCTTATTCGTCTGGGTCCGGTCGATTGCAGCAATCGGGATCACGACCCGGTGGGGACTGTGTGGTTCGTGCGAAGAAGCCTGCCCGTCAGTAAGGGGCCCGGTGCTTACTGACGCGACCCATTTCCCGTTCGCTCCTCCGACTTCTTCCCCATAGAATTCTGAGTGGCTATGATTTCTGGGCAGTTGCGTCGGATGTGACCCGGTCGGCCACAGTGGTAGCATAACTCCGTATTGCGCGGAGCAACTGCGTAAATATCCAATACGTCCATCCCTTTTATCGTGGCGCGCTGGTACTGTTCTCGAGGGCGACCTCCGTCATAGAAGTTCATCCTCGGCTTCGTGAGCGAATCAGCGGCTTCGGCGAGTTGGATGAAGTCTTGTAACCACTTCGCAGGGTGTTGCAGTTTTCTCTGGTACTGTATTTCAGGCTTCAGTCCGCCCATGTACCTGTCGACCTTCTCCAACTCGTGCATGTAGCAACATCTGTCCACCAACGTCAAGAGTAATGCGGTGTATTCGGACACAGATCCCAGCTGCTTCCACATGCGTAGAGTCTCGCGCGCTTTGTCTGAGCCAGGAGCATGCTCAAACCGCTTGTTAAGCTCTGCGCACCACGTTGCCCACGTGCGAATGTGGGTCGCACCAAACAGCAAATCTTCCTCGTCTTCGTCGCCGAATTCTTCGGACCACTCGTGCTGTCCTTCTGTGCGAGTTGCCGCTGAGTCGACGATGACCTTCCACCACTGTAGGGCGGCCCCTTGCAACAGTGTTAACGCATGGCTGATCCGTTTCTGATCGTCTCGGATGCCCGCCGCGTTGAAATAGACATTCATGGCGAATATCCACTATCGCACCGTCACGCCTTTATTAGCTGGGTCGAAAGGAGCGGGTTGCTGATATCTCACGCCGCCACTTGTCGAGCGTAGGGCTGTTGCCGCTAGTCGTGCCAGCTCCACTGGGGAAGGTTGCTGCTCACCCGCCTCGCTTTGTGCATCGTCGCCCGGGTCCTCTGAACGCCTTTCCTGCGCCTGACGAAGTCGTTGGTTCTCGTCGCGGAGGTTGTTGACGACGCTTGTCAAATTGGTCAACTGCTCCATTAATGCTTGCAGGTCCACAGTTTCCCGGGCAGAGTTCGCAGCAGTCGAGGTTGTCTGTTCCTCAACCGTC